>ML058405.1:1536393-1795950 GCA_003013855.2 Liriodendron chinense
ATGTCTCAAGTTGGAAGACCCTGAGTGCCAATTTTTGGCCTTTTCCAGAAGTAGACATTTTCTGTTTCACTTTTCAACCGTCTATTTATAGGCCACAAATTGAAAGGATAGGATTTTTTGATGGAGGATATTTTCATGTCATGTTCCATCCACTGTGTGAGCCAACAGATCAATGGTTTAGATAAAAAAAACCATGGACCTCCACAGGCACAAACTGAAAAAACCAAGGATACTGTACATATCTTCATTTTTATTCCTCAAGAAAGAACTCATCATTTTTCTCAGGCTATGAAGTTGCTGAAGGGCAATATTACATTAAGAACATGATTCTCATGGCACAAAACTTTACCATGCACACTTTTCCAAGCACTTGTAAAGAAAATAATTATCTATAGGACAGAATGTGGAATAGGACATTGCAAGATAACAAGGTCTCCACTAACATAAAGTAACTGAAAACGAAAAATAAAAACAAAAGTGATGTAACAGAAGCCTCGACAAGTTCAAAAAATGCATCTTGCTAATTGCAAAGATATGTTCAGTATTCCAAGGATATATGTTACAAAGATTCAAAATACATGTTTAGTTGTATACTTGCTTATAGATCTTATTTAATTGCATGTACTGATTTCTTCTGTAAAGGGACTGTATGACCTTGTGATACCGAGAGGATCTAGGCATGGCAAAAATACACAATAGATGTGGCATAGAGACAGCATTTGCACATTAAAACCTAAGTACTAGACAAGACACAGTTGTGATATTTTGCCTATTTGAAGTATCGACGACTTAAAAAATAAAAAAAAAGGGAATGAAACTGTCTCACTAATTCAAGACAGCCAGTGTGCACAAACTAAAGCAGCCTCCCTCTCAAAGTCATCTGTATTTAACCGTCATTAAGCTTTTCTGCTGACCACAGTAGAGCATCACAAAAAGGAATGAAACTATGTACCACTAATTCAAGACAGTCAGTGACTCAGTGTGCACCAACAGAAGAAGCCTCCCTCTCATAGTCATCTCTCAATCTGAGTTTCATCTTTGGAAGTTGGTGATGAGTATATGACTTCTTAGATACTTCCCTTCAAAAAATTAAAACTTGAAACTAGGTTTATAGTATTTCTCTGATCTCTCGATTGACTGATACACCCATTGAATGGTGGGGGTCAGCATATGATTTCTCATGCACTTCCCTTCAGCCATGTCAGGTTTACATTAGGTTTCCAGTCCTTAAACTACAAACCTGATTTGGAGTTACTAACAGAAAATGATAGTATCTAGATAAATCATCAACCATAATCATTGTTGCCGTTCTCAGCAATTTGGATTCGGCTTTTCAGATGATAGATAGGCAAAAGCTCCGATATAAGCTGCCAGCTAGACATCAACCTTTCTCTTTTACCCAGGCTGTGGGACTGGCCATGGAAGAGGCTCACTGTTATAATAGAATATAACTAAGAAAAAATACAACCAAAGTGAGACAATGCAAAATGGAGCTAGAAATACTAAATTAACAAACCAAATGATTCAAAAGTGAACTAACCAAAACCTAATCTAACTTGCTAGGTCCACTGCCACCAGTAGTGAATCATGAACCATGAACCAAAACCTATACTCAGATTACAAACAGACCAGCAAACTATGGTCCACAAAAAAAGCATTCTTTCCCATAAGATGAGTACAATTCAAACATGCAAGATATGCATCATTCTTTACAAAAGATATGCACCATTCTTTGACAACCAACGACAAGTACATGTACAAAAGATATGAACTATTCTTTGACATAATATGAAGGAACCATTTCCCTTAAGAGCATGAATCTGTCTTATGATGCATGCACACAAACATCAAAATGAACCAAGGAAAAACAACTTAAAAAAACAAAGCTTTGTTAGGATATTTAACAGCAACAATATGTGGCGATTGACATGAGGAACAGGTGGGCTGTTGTTTTAAATGAACCTAAAGAAAAAATGGTGGTTCTTCTAATTGAAATGCATATTATAATAAAACCATCAACATTGTGCTTGGTAACAAGCATCATTGATCTATTCTTAATGGATCTCCACAGACTTTCGGTCTCTCTTATCCACTTTTTGATTCATTCTATACAAACACAATCATTTTGGGATTTTGTAAATCGCTTTGTCGTTATTATCTCCTTGATTCCGCACGTAGTAAGTGAAAAAAAAAAAAAACAAACAAGAAACTTAGCTTCTTGATACCCAAATATCTCAAATCCCTTGGATATCCATGTCTGGTGATTTTAGGATTTGTAGATCTCTTTGTTTTATTAGGGAATTTTACAAAATAACTACCTACTTAATATAGAATTTACATTTTGGTACCTTTTTTTTCAAAAAGGTTGTCAATAATAATCTAAATAAATATCATTAGAGTACCTTCTATTAGAATTCTTAATGGTGTGCTGGGTAAGCCTTGTTGAGCAAAGGGATTGGCGGCTCGGGTGGGCCTCACTATCATGTTTATGTGAAATCCACCTCAACCACCAAGTGCATCTCCCCTAGGGGTGTTAATGGGCCGGGCTTAGGCCTGACAAAATCAGAATTTTGAATAGGGCTGTGCACGGTTTGGTCGGTTCGGTTTTGAGGGGCGATACCCAACTGAACCGACTCAATCGGTTTTGAATATTTAGCAACTGAACTGAACAGAACCGATGAAGCCTTACTAACCGAACCGAACCGGATAAATTCGGGTCGGGTTGGGTCGGTTTTGTCGGTTTCATGACAATATTCAAAAAATTAAGAAGATCCAAATCTCTGGTGGACCACACCAATGTAAAAACTGGTGAATGACCATTAAAACTTTTTATAATTATAGGCCACAAAAATTTCGGGTCAAGCTGAAAGTGAAATTTGACTTTTCCCTTCTTTCAAGTCTGTTTGACCTTATCAACGGGTTGGATGGCAAATACACATTGCAAATCTTCTTCAAGTGGGTCCGAGGACATTTTTAATGGCGAGCGCTCAATCAACATGGTTTTCTGTGGTGTGGTCCACCTGAGATTTAGATCTGATTAATTTTTTGGAAAACATCCTAAAATGGGTTGAGAAAACAATCGGACGGTATGGATATATAAGATATTATCAAGGTGGGCCATACGGTAGGGGTAACATTAATAAATATAATTCAAATATATATAGTCGGTTCGGTTCGGTTGAAAACGGTTTATAATTTTCACAAACTGAAAACCGAACCGACATTCTCGGTTTTTAATATAAAAAACTGAACCGACTCGAAATAGAATGGAAAACCAACCGGTTCGGTCCGGTTCAGTCAGTTTTATCGGTTTGGTCGGTTTTTTGAACAACTCTAATTTTGAATAAGCCCGGCTCGAAACAGTTCAAAATCCGGGACGAGACCAACCCCAAGCTCGGCCCGTTGACAACCCTAATCACCCCTTGTTTAGCCTCTACAACATCCCTCCTAAGTTCTAGCTTTGTGTCTACTCCTCCCTCGTCTGGTCAATAAAAAATGTGTCATCTGTAACATGATCTTCATGTTAACTCCTTTCCCAACACCCACCAACTTAACTCTTTAGGGACTTCATCTTATACTTTATCAAAGTCAACAAAAACTAAGTGGAGATCCTTCCCCCTCTCCCTATATTTCTCCATCAGTTGTCTAAGTAAAAAAATAGCCCCAGTAGTTGACCTGACTGACATGAAACAAAACTAATTTTTTAATACATGCATGTCATGCCTTAATCTTTGCACAATCATTATCTCCAACGTTTCATAGTATGGCTCAGAAGTTTAATCTCATGCAAGTTAGTCTAGCTCTATAAGTCTCATTAATTCTTAAAAATAGGTACCATCATACTTTTCCTCGATGTGTCTGGCATTTCCTTCAATCTCGATCTTACAATCTTGTTGAACAACTTTGTTAACCAAAACCAATCTTTCCTGTGCACTTTCAAGCCTCTACTGGTAATACCATCTGGTCTGGGACCTTTCTTTCTCAAAGCTTTTTTCACGTCAGATATCATAATCATATGAAACTATTATGGCCTCCAACCTCATTTAAGTTAATGATTCCTTTTATCCATGAGCTCTTAGAGTGTTCGTCATTTAATAAGTTCTGGAAATAGCTTCTCCACCTCTTGTTGATCTCATCGTCCTTAACCAATACCTTTAGTCATCGCTCTTATTGCATCTAATGTGATGTAAGTTCCTACCCTACCTCTCTATCACTCTTGCTAGTTTGAATACATCTTTCTCACCTTCTCGTCTCCAATCTATTATAAAGATCATCATAAGCCTTAATTTTAGCCTCACTTGCTACTTTCTTAGCATTCTTTTTGCCATTTCTATATTATTCTAAAATTCATCATTTGTAGTCTCTCAACAGGCTATGAAACATGAACATTTCTTGGTAAAAGCCTTTTGTACAACCTTCATTCCACTATCAAGTTTCCTTATATGAATGGCTCTCCCCCCTAGATATTTCATCTTTCGCCACTTTTCTAATGCACTCAACCATCGCATTCCACAGAACATTAACTTTCCTCAACATTTCACTTTCCTTCTTCCATAAATTTATTACTGAATAACATTATTTTCTCTACTTTTAAATTCCACCACCTTGTTTTTGGAAGCCTATTAATTTCACTCTCGTTCTTTGATCTCTTAACAGGACAATGAATATGGCATAGAAATTTTGCAGAGAAGGATTTTCTTTATTGTAGAAGATAGCTAAGCACGATAGCAGAATATTAAGAGGGAAATTTATTCATCTTGTATGCATGTTCCTGTGGATGATATTTTGCTTTAAATCTGGTATGTATTATTCAATTTTCAGCAACTAGTTTCATCAGATCCTACTATGATTAATGCAACTACAAAACCCTAGCTACCAAAAACCACCACCTGATATATCAGAACTTGAAAAACTGTGTACCTGTGGGATCGAATAATATACATTGCTGACATGGGTCAGAGTGTTCGCCTGCTCGACGACAGCCTTCACCCAGTCTGGATCGGCATGGCCCAGCGAATTCACCGCAATCCCAGCAGTCAAATCCAAATACTCCCGCCCCTCAACATCATACAATTTACATCCCTTGCCACTCTCAAAAACCACAGGAGCTCTAGCATAAGTCCTCACAAACACGCTCCCTTCCGTCTCCATCACCTCTTTACTCCTCTCCCCAAAAGCAGCCTGAGGCGTCAATTTCTTCGACTCTGCTTCTGAAACAAGACATGACAAGATTCGATCTCGACCCTTAGATCGTACTGCGGTGGATTGATGATTGTCTAGCTTGAACGAGCGAGAGAGATCTAGGGCAGGGGATATTGGGTTCCCGAGAAAAATTCGGAGAGAAGTCATTTACGGAGGGAAATCAAAGCTCGTTTTCTGATGGGATTTGAGAAGGGTATGGTGAGGTTTTTATAGGGAGGAAGCGTTAGGAGGAATCGAATAAGAGAATGAGATTCTTTTTAGATTATTGTAGGAAATGGCAATAATTATGAGATTTGATGCTGTCTAGATGAAAAGAAAAAGTTGGAGAGAGCAATACTAATACATTCGTTCAAAAATGGAGATGGTTTCCGCCCGCCGAAGATGTCTATTTCTCTCTCTCATTTTCAATTCCGACGGAGGACGTAAATCGGCGTATGATTCTTACCGTACATCTGGTTCACCCTACCATGGACATGCCGTGTGGACGAGCGTACTGAGTAAAATCTGTGGGGTCCACTGTGATGCACGTATCTCATCCACGCCGTCCACCAGTTTTTTCATTATCATTTTAGGGCATTATACCAAAATTTAAGCTTAATTGGACCACACCACTGGGAAATATGGGGATACTGACGTCCACCATTGATATCTCTTTAGGGCTCGCAGTGATGTTTATTTGTCATCCAAGCTGTTCATAAGGTCACATAGGCATGGATGAAGGGAAAAAGAAGAAAAAAAAAAAAAAACAAATATCAGATTGATTCAAAACTTCTATGAAGTTTTCAACGGTTGGAATTTAATTCCCACGGTGTGGTCTCCTTGAGCTCTGAATATGCTATAATTTTAGGCTCATGCCCTAAAATAAGCTGAAAAACAGATGGACGGCTTGGATAAGACACATACATCACGGTGGGCCACATAGAATTCACTCAGTACGTTAACACAATCCCCCCCCCCTGTAATTTGCTGTTGGGCGATGGATTGACGGCGATGATAAGATGTCATGCGTGTATTTCACGATCGGTGATTTCCGGTTGCTGGGTAAAATCTACTCCGTCCATCAGCTTCTATCCTTGATTTTAGGACCCCTCCGGTCCTAAAATCAGCTTGATTCAAAAGTCATTAGGCAACACCACGTGAAACACTGCGAATGAGATGTCAACCATAATTTTGTCCGTCGAGCCACCATGGCGTGCGCATCTTTGACGCGTGTTACTTCAAACGATGAACAGAAAGGGAGTGTATTAGGTGTTACCCAGTAAGACCTTGGTGGGTGTTACCTTACCATGTATGGCCCACCTTTTTTAATATGTTATATATCTACACCGTCCACCCCTTTTTCCAGCTCATCTTAGGACGTGACTCCAAAACTTAAGCAGATCCAAATATCAGGTGGACCACGCCACTGGAAATAGCAGCGAATGATCATTAAAAGCTTTTTATGTGCCACAAAAGTTTTGGATCAATCCTATCTTTATTGTTTCCCTCCATCCAGTTCTGGCTGACGTTATCAACTCGTTGGATGGAAAATAAATATATGGTGGGTCTTAGGAAGTTTTTTATATTGAGCATTCAATCACCCACTGATTCCTGTGGTGTGTTCCACCTGATATTTGGATCTACTTAATTTTTAGGACCAGGTCCTAAAATTGGCTGGAAAAACGGATGGACGGCGTGGATATCTGACAAATCATCGAGGTGGCCACCATGGCAAGGGTAACACCCTGGTTAACACCTATACACTCCCCGAACAGAAGACACAAAATTAGCTAATAAAAATTTCAGGCGGGCCACATCATCCGAACGGCGGTTCTTGGAGCAACTTCACATTTTCTACTCCGGTGTGCCCAACACAATTTTCTAAGTGGCCTTATCTTTTGTATATATGGCTCATTCTTACCTGATGGCTGGAGTGGATTTTTCATATAGGTACGCTACAAAGCTTGGGTTTTTTAATCACGCTGTCTCAGGTGGAGTGGATTAGGTGGGTGTTACCTTTATCGTGGGGCCCACCTTGATGATGTGTTGTATATTCACGCCGTCCGTCTGTTTCTTCAGCCTGTTTATGGTACCAAAAATTAAGCAGATCCAAAACTCAGCTGGACCACACCACAGAACACCTCAGTGGGTGTTACCTTTACCATGGGGGCCACCTTGATGATGCTTTGTATATTCACAGCGTCCATCCGTCTCTTCACTCCGTTGTAGGACATGTGTGGACCCTCGCCGATTTTTCCGCGCTCCCACACGACGTCGTTCTCCCTTTCCCTTTCGGAAGAAGAAGAAGAAGAAGTGTGTGCGTGCGAAATCGCCGTTTGTGCCACTGGCTTGCCTCGTTCTCGAGGGCTTCGTTTGGTTGTCGTATTGAGCTGGATGTGCTTAAGTGAATTTATATAAGACCAGAGTCGCCACTAGCCAGTTACTTCGAATCTACAGTCGGCTAGACCCTGTAGAAACGTTAGAGAAGGGAATCCGAAGATTCCTTCCTCTAAAATGACTCCTGTTGATCTGCGGTCAGAGATTCAAGGTAAGGGATCACGGTTACAGGGTGGGAAGAGGTTAAGCACCCCACACACTGCCCGTACCGAAGTACGGTCTCTACTTCACAAAATCGATCGGATACTTGAAAGTCTAGTTTAATCCTCGTATATTCTCATGGATGATATGATGCATGAATGCGGGTCTGAACAGTAAGAGTTTCTGATGGGCAGGTTCCAACAACGGGCAAGCCCAGAGCGTACGCTCGAACTGACAGGTGCTTAATGTAAGACGTATGCAGTGTGCTTGAATGATCAAGGTGTTTTATGGTGAAGCATGAATGCAGGTCTGAACAGTAAGAGTTTCTGATGGGCAGGTTCCAACAACGGGCAAGCCCAGAGCATACGCTCGAACTGACAGGTGCTTAATATAAAGACATATGCATGTGTACTTGACGGATCAAGGTGCTAGTAGTGAAGCAGGGGGGTTGGAAGAAAAGTAAATGTTGCACTTATGCTAGATGCAAATGAGATGATGCTGGAAAAAGAGTAGCTGGATGGACGGAGGTGTCGCAAGGGTTGGCTTCGAGTGGCTGGATCAGGACTTGAATGGCTTGGGAGGCTTGGACCAGTGGTCAGGCAAAGCTGGACCAGGGTTAGGCTCTCCTCACTCGGGCTCTCCTTGGTGGAAAGATGGGCTAAAGGGGCGGAGAAGGGCTTGGAACGGACCCGGGCTGGATTGGAATGGATTGTGTGTTGAAATGGGAAGGGGAGGGGGGTATTTATAGCAGCAGAGAGGGGCACTCTCGTAATTTTTTCTGGGCGGCCTGCCATGGGCCGCCCGTACGGCCGCTCCTCGGTTTCCAGCGAGTACGGCCGTTCCCTCGGGGCTGCTGTTGGACTCGCTGGTCGACTCAGTGAGTTGACTCAGCGGGTCGACTCGGTGATTTGACTCGACGGGTTGACTCGACGGGTTGAATCGGTGTTTTGACTCGACGTGTTGACTCGACGGGTTGACTCAGCGGGTTAACTCAGCGAGTTGACTCAGTGAGTTTGACTTTTTTTGGGATTTTTTGACTGACCTTTTTTTATGGGGGGTTTTTCTGGGTGGTGTTTAGGACTGGGTTGACTGGGTTCAGGCTTGAACTGGGCTATGGAATGGGGCTTACAAGGGTGAGTTTGGACTTGGGATTTGGGGGTATGGTCCTCCGTTCAACCAGCTATCTCTACCAACAGTGTAGCCGAAGGTGGGGTGTCTACAGATGCCCCTCTTTGGCAGAGGTTGCGTGCAACCGAATGCCAAAGCGAGTGGACACCCCACTTCTGACCCGGTCATTCATAGATCATGTTCTGAAATCTTTGCTTGCTTTTGCATCTGTGCCAGTTGATCGTTTGGAGATCGCTCACTTGCACATACCGCGAGAGTTTGGAGAAAACGTTGCGATTGTCCCTGCAGTTTGCTGCAACCTGGGTACCCAATCGCAACCCTTCCATTCCCGATCGGTACTAACATCGGAAAGGTACAGCAGAGCCTCTGCGTCGACAGTCTTACGAGGTTACTGACCCTGTGATTGATTGTATGTTTGATGTTTTCCCAGATCACTCCAGGAGTACTTGTTTCGCTTGACTGTCAAAGTGGTTAGACGCCCTGCGTCCGATAGTCTTACGGGATTCTACTACGCCGACTTGGACTCAGTCAAGGTACTTCAGGCATCCACGCCTAGGTATGTGCGGGTGAACTCTTTCCACCCGATCTGCTGGTTTTGATGCTTGGTTTGCAATTCATTCTTTCCTTGATTGTGGTCTGGAGTCTTTGTTGTCCTTTGTATCTGAGTCAGTTGATTGTCTGGAAATTGATAACTCGCACATACCGCGAGAGTTTGGAGAAAACGTTGCGATTGTCCCTGCAGTTTGCTGCAACCTGGGTACCCAATCGCAACCCTTCCATTCCCGATCGGTACTAACACCGGAAAGGTACAGCAGAGCCTCTGCGTCGACAGTCTTACGAGGATGCTGACCCTGAGACTGATTGTGTGATGTTTGATGTTTTCCCAGATCACTCCAGGAGTACTTGTTTCGCTTGACTGTCAAAGTGGTTAGACGCCCTGCGTCCGATAGTCTTACGGGATTCTACTACGCCGACTTGGACTCAGTCAAGGTACTTCAGGCATCCACGCCTAGGTATGTGCGGGTGAACTCTTTCCACCCAATCTGCTGATTTTGATACTTGGGTTACAATTCATCGTTTCCACCTGTTCAAATGGTTTCTTTGACCGAGCCTTTTGGCTTTTCATCTTTTCGTATCTTGGCATGTGGTACGACCGCACTGACACTGGAGTTCAGTTCGACCGTACTTTGAGTGCATTGGATCCGATGATCTCCGGGGAAACCGCGAGACATTGGATCTTATTTGATTTTTGCGTTGGCTCCTACCCAGAGATATGGAAGATCTCCTGGTGTGTTGGAGGCAGAACGCTCTACTGAGAAAATATTTTTGGATTTTTGAAAAGATACCCACTCTGGGGAGTGATACTCCGTGGGGTTTTTATTTGCAAAAAGGAATTTTTTTTTTGTCTTTTTGAAATGGAAATCTGGTTTGCACGTGCCTCCACTAGGGATGCCTGTGGGGTCTTTAGCTAACCAGCTTTTATTTTGAAAGCAGGTAAACATGATGATTGATGCAATGGATGCTGATGCATGGAGATGCATGATGAATGCATGGTTTGGCTCATTCTCTTTTCGTTTGATGATTTTGCTTTTGCTGGAGATGCAGAGAATTTTGAGCTTATTGCTTGCAGGGTTGTACTCCCTTGGGGATTTTTCTTTTTGATACGGAGGTTTGGACAGCGGGCTGGTCAAGATCCCGACCCGTGGTCGATCAGGTCCATCGTCCCAAGATGCTGTTTCTTTGCTAATGAGAATGTACGAGGATATCATTCGACTTCAAGATGTTCTTCTGGGCATACATGTGATTGAGATGATGTTTAGTTGCCCGTTTTGGTCAAGATTCCAATTTGCGGGCGATTGGATCCGTCATCCCATACTGTGAAGTGAGCGGAGTTCAAGACTCCTGAATTGTAGTGCTGGGGATGCTAATTTTTGTGATTTTTTTTTTATAAATATGTGGTCCGAATCTTTACCTGAGCGATCAGGATAGAGATTGGTTATTGAAAACACAGGAAATATTTTTGTGATTTTTCGAAATATTTTATTTGAAAGCAAGGGAAATATTTTTGTGATTTTTTGACAATATTCTGATTGAAAGCAAGGGAAATATTTTTGTGATTTTTGAAGAGGTGATTTTGCAATGTTTTTGTATTTTGTGATTTTTCTGAAATGCAGGGAAAAGATGTGGAATTTCCATCCACTTCCAGCTTCTACTGCTGGTAAGGCACCCGATCCATTTTACGTCAGCGAGCAAGACGGGTCTCACACAATTAAGTGCCGTAGTTTTACATCTTCGGATGAGGAGATTTTGAGGGTTTTCAGTCAACACACCCACAAAGTTGCCTGTTCCTCATGTGCAATGCACATAGACCACGTATCGTCCGACGGACTCCTTCGGCCACAAAATGAGCCACATCCTCACATTTCCCTTAGTCAATCCAGTTTGGGGTCTTACGTTGCTCACAATTCCGTGAGGGTGAGCTCCACCTCCCAACGGCCTTAATCCCCTTCATGAGTTCTAGGAACAGGGAACATCCTTCAGCTTCAACAGCGACTCCCAAATCAAGGTTGTCTATCACGGTGCGTTCAACACGAACAGGATTGCGGAGTTCTGCCCGCCACAGCCCTTACCTGTTTAAGAGATTCCAGACACCCGTACGATCAAGTGTCAGCCATGCCTGGAACAGGTTAGGAAAGAAAGCCCCCGAGAAGTTAATCCCAGTGTAGTTTAAGGTCTTCGGACCGCTGGGGATAAATTGGTGCGTTTGAAACTAGTGGTGAAATTTTTTTTGTGTTTTATATTGTATCTATATATATATTTTTTTTGTTTTGAAAAGGTTCCAGATTTCAACGCGGGTGATCAAGATTGATACTGGTTTTTAGGGAAAGCTTTAAAATATTTTTGGTATTTTTGAAATGATCCGGGTTATCGAACCATGATCCCAACGGTCGAGGCCGATGCCAGTTTTTAGTTGAAAGCGAGAAAGGTCCCCCGAGAAATTAATCCCAGTGTAGTTTAAGGTCTTCGGACCATGAAACTGTACAAAAGAGGGGCAAACATTGTTTTTTGTTTTTCGAAATGATCCAGATCATCAGATCTTGGCCTGAAAGGCTGGGATCGATGCTGGTTTTTATTAAAAATCTCTCGGGACGTTGATCCCGACGTAGTTCAAGGTCTTCGGACCCAAACACTATAAAAACGGGGCTGGTAATATATTTTTATGATTTTTGAAAATGTCCGGAGTCATTGATCTTGATGTGAGCAAACAAGACCGACGCCGGCTTTTATTGAAAATCTCTCGGGATGTTGATCCCGACGTAGTTTAAGGTCTTCGGACCAGAAACATGTACAAGAGGGGGCAAACACATTTTTTGTTTTTCGAAATGATCCAGATCATCAGATCTTGGCCTGAAAGGCTGGGATCGATGCTGGTTTTTATTAAAAATCTCTCGGGACGTTAATCCCGACGTAGTTTAAGGTCTTCGGACCCAGACTTAGTAAAAGGGGAAAGGCATTTTTTTGTTTTCTTTTTTGAAAAATATTCTGGGTCATCGATTCTGATTTTGATGGTCGAGATCGATACCCATTTTTATTAAAAATCCCTCGGGATCTTGATCCCGACGTAGTTTAAGGTCTTCGGACCCAGTTTTTGGGGTTGGGCATACTTACCTTGCTTTTTTTGGCTTCTGACGGGGCTGACTATGATTTGAGCGATCTGGATTGCTTGAATGGGCCATGTAGGACCTCTTGTACTTCAATTCTCATACTCGGAAGCCAGATCTTAATGATTGGACCCTTGATCTTGGAGATTGGTAGCTTAAAGAAGCTCTTTAATGGTTTGGATCATGATGGTTCAACTTTTGGATTGCTTGATTTGGCCCTGTGGGCCCTTTCCAAACTTCAGCTTTGCTTTGAAGCACCTTTTCTTGATGTTTTGTGAGGCTAAGAAGGCTTTTCATGGTGCAGATGATGACTTGAACTGGTTCAGATCTCTCTTTTCAGCCATGTGGGCCCACTTGATGATTAGATCTTGGATTCTGGCCCTTCTTTTGATGATCAAACCTTCGATCTTGGTGCTCCATGACTTGAGTAAGCTTTCCAATGGTTTGGATCCTGATGATCTAGCCCTTGAATGGTTCAGATTGATAGATTCGGCCCTGTGGGCCCACTTGAGACCTTGGTTTTACTTTGGGGCACCTCTTTTGATGACTGGTGAGGCTAAGAAGGCTGCTCATGGTGTGGATGATGGCTTGAACGTCTCAGATCGCTTGATTTGACTTTGTGGGCCCACTTGATGATTAGATCTTGGATTCTGGCCCTTCTCGTGATGATCAAACCTTTGATCCTGTTGTTTGACGGCTCATGTAGGTTCTTCAATGATTTAGATCATGATGATCTAGTCTTTGAATGGCTTGGATTGCTTGTGGCCCTCACTTGATCACTTTCCTTCTTTTTGACTTGATCAGCCATGTTCCGGCCACATTGCTTCATGATTGGACCAGTGGGGCACCTTTTGTATGATCTTGATCATCTTCAGTTGAAATTTGGAGTGGTCCGGAGCCTTGGGCGGCCCACGGAGCGCCATCTGCTGACGTGGACTGTCAGACTCACCTACCAAGAACTCTGGAGCCAATCCCGCGGAGAGAGGGGAACCGCGTCCGTACGGGCGGCCCAGGGCAGGCCGCCCAGGGCTCGTCTCTTGAGCGGCCTGGGCTGGCTCGTGCTCGGACATTCTCTGGTCCCTGTTGTTGCTGTCCCCACCTGCTGTGTACGTTCAGGTTTGATTCCAACAATGAATCTTCTCTTTGTCTCCTCTTTCATCATCATCTTGTCCTCATCTTGCTTTGTGCTTTCTTGGGCAATGGATGGTGGGGATTTATGGGCTGTGGGGGCTGTTCATGGTGGGTCCCACACTTCAGAGAGTATTGAAGGCTTTAATGATGGAGGGATTTCTTTAGTGGATGGTGGAGATGGTGCATTGAATGGAAGCATTGATGAGGGGCTTGGGATGGTGGTTGATGGAGCTTTGAATAGTTCCATTAATGGTGGGATGGCTGTATTTTCAGATTTGAATGGGCCCCTCATTATGGGAGGAATGGATGGTATGGATGAGATGATGGGATGGGACATAGGTGAGGCTATGCATCCCTTGAATGTGGGCCCCATGGATGATGTGACGGGATGGTGGTGATGGGACCATGATGGACATAGATGGGCTGATCTCATGCTTGGATTCTGGTACCTGTGATGAGAGAAAACACTTTAGCAAAATGATTGAAGCATTAAAGCAGGAAGAGAGATACTTACCTTCTGGGAGGAATGATCGAGAGAAATGCACTCACGGAAGGTACCCCATTAGTTGACTGGAGGATGTTTATTTTGAAAGCCCTATAAGATTTTTTTTTTTTTTTTTTTGCATATATATGAATAAGGAAAAATGATTTTTTTTTTTTTGGAAAATATATGCAAATCATGAAGTAAAAATTTGTGTCAAGTGCTTATCTGTCTGTGCATGATTTGGACTTGTGCTTTTAGATGTAGGAATCAGAATATTTGACTTAGCCTGATGTCATACTCATTTTCTTGATTATTCACCAGGGATCCTGGTCCTCTTAAGATAGTGCGCAATGGTATCCTCCCCCTAGAATTTGGGCAGATCTTGAAAGAATTCTTGACTCATAGCCGCCATCCTTGCTTCCATTGAATCTTCATGTCGCTTGGATTTCTCATGTACCTGCTTTTTTTCTCTCTTTTTTTTTCTTTTTCTTTTCTTAGCCATTATTACCCGCAACGCCCTTTCGGGTTTTCGCTGCGTCCGGCTTGCCCGTCATTGTTGCCCGTGGCGCCCTTTCGGGTTTTCACCACGTCCCGGGTATTTGATCTTGCCTGCCCCTTGGCAGCTATGCTGTTTTTACCCTTGGCGCCCTTTCGAGTTTTCACCAAGTCCCCTGTGTGCCCACTGTTTTTACTCGGAGCGCCCTTTCGGGTTTTCACTCCGCCCTCTTTGTTTAGGCACACATCTTTTTTTTTTTTTTTTGGATAACTGCGGTGCCCCGAGGTCAGGAATCCGTCGTTGCCGGCCGATGGTAACCTCTCGGCCCTTATCTTAAGTTACAATGGCAGAGCTGTCGGCCTTAGCTACAGACCATTCTGAGGTGGATGGATGGATATATGTGTTTCTTTTGGGTCGATTTTTTTTCTCTTTCTTTCTTTCTTCTTCTTCTTCTTCTTTTTTTTTGGGTTGTGTGCCCCTTCTTTTTTTTTTTTTTTTTTTTTTTTCTTTTTTTAACCCCCCCCCCCACCCCTTTTTTTTGCTCTATTCTTTTTTTTTTTCTCTTCTTTTTTTTTTGGCTTTTGAACCCTTTATTTGGAACACTTATTGGTGGACGGGAAGGGATTCTCAGAGGTCTAAGCCTTGACCTCTTGACTTCAGCTCTACTAATGTAACTCTTGATAAGGTTGGATTGGCTTACCTGTGAGAGATTTTCACGTTGTCGGCGTTGATTGGCTCTGGAAGATCTTTACCCCTCAGGTTGGTGAGTTGAACGATGCTTCCCAGAAGAACTTCTCTGATTCTCGGGGCTTGCCCCTTGAGTCTGATAGATGCAGCAGTGCTTGTTGTAAACCTGATATGACTTTTCTTCTTCGGCTTCATTCTTCATCAGCACTCATGTTGACGGGATTTTGAGTTGAACTCGTAGGTCTGTCTTCTGATTTTAAGCTTCTTGAACTCCTCCATCCTTAGATTTCGAAGGACATCCCATTGCCAATGTTGATAGCATGTGGGAACCCTTAACAATTGATGATGTCATTCTTCATGAGAATTATCGTGAGAGATCAGAATATTAACTCCATCCACTTTGTGCTGTAATCGACTGCCACAAGTATATGTGTATGACTGCTAGATGATGCCGAGTCGATCTTTCTGCTGATGTAGATACCTCGTACAGGGAATAGCTGGAGCGTTATCAGGTTGAAGAATTTTGAAGCACACACATGGATCCGATGTGCATGTTGCTGACACTTGAAGTGCTTTCTGACATGTTGGCAACAATCCGTCTTCATCGAGCCGTGAGGTTTCTTCGATCATTCGTCAAGTCGCACACTCCAGCATGGAATGCAAGCATAGTCTTCGCAGCATCTTCTTGATAGGCTTGATGAGTTTTTGATCGATAAGTCTTCATAGGACGCAAAGATTGAGAAGTCATGACTTCAAAAATTCGATCATTCTCTGCTTATTTTTCAGGGACAAGGATTCTCACTGCACACTTCCTTATGGGTCTCAGGAGATCCTAGGTTTATAATTTTGAAACTTTTTGAGATGACATCAACTTTTGGTTCAAACTTTCGAGGAGACCCTCTTAATTTGGGATTCAGCTCATCATTTTCCTCATCATTTGGCTTTGTCCAGACCCTTGAGTTTGAAGTCCAACTCTAGATCGAAATCTTATGAGTCAACTCCATACTCAAGTGCTTTGACAGAAAGACTTCACACTTTTATTGAAAAAGATTTCTAAATTTTTTTTTTTGCTTTCAAAGATTTTCTGATTTTTTGGAATTTTGTGAATATCTGAATTTTTTTGAACTTTTTGGACTTTCTGAAATTAATTTTTTTTTTTTGAAATATTTGGTGTTTTGGGTTTTTGAATCTTCTGATTTTTTTTTTGAAATTTTTTGTAAAGGACCCGAGCAAGACGGCAATGTGAACCAGGTGTTGCTTGATTCAGCTCGGGGAGCCGAGCACTGTCGACTTTTATTGTGCCGTCATGGGGACTACAAACCTGTTACTGCCCTGCACTCCTTCCCCTCAGGAGGCAGGGCCAGAGGGATCAGTAGGCCAACCCTCTGTGTTGTGCCCAAACGTCATGGTAGATCTGAAATTGGGCTCCGAGTCAGTGTCGGATGCGATTTCTCCTGGCTCATCCCCATTGTATTGCAGCTCTTCGGGTTCATCTGGTTGAGGTGGGACCAGGATGGTAGTCCAGTCGATCGGGGGAAATTTCTGCCCCTTGCTTGAGTATTCTTTGGGCAACTCTATTAGACTCAATCTGCTCGCTTGATCGGTGGAACCCAGCCTATCATCAGGATAGATAATCCCTGCATTGATAAACTGGATTGGTGTGCAGATGCAGAGATTGACTTCTTCTTGATGACCTTGTCTTTTTCTGATACTTCTGTGCCTTGGTTTCCTAATCCGAGTAGGTCGATACCGCAGTCTTTTCCTATCCACATTCTCTTGAACTCCCATGATTCGGGTCAAGTCTTGATATTCGAGCTGATAGTAGAAGGTTTGACGTTTGGCAGGGAGGAAGACGTAGTTCGATCCAATGGGACATGTGCGAGGGAAGTAATTTGCATTGTGATAGTATGAGACCTCCCCATTAGAGCGTTGTGCGTCCATGGCTGGGATGGTAGGCTCTCGAAGGTTGGATGCTTCTACCATTGAAAATTGTCCGGGATCGGTAATGACGGTGATCGCCCTATCTCCGAAGATGTGCTTGACCCTTTGGTGAAGATTTGAAGAGATAGCACCGATTCTGTGAAACCAGGTCCGATCGGAAAGGAGATGGAATGAAGCTGAGATGTCCAAGACTTGGAGAGTGATGGTTGATGTTTTTGGATCGATCAGAACCTGGACATCAATCTCCCCTTCGACCTCCTCGATAGTGGCCACATAATTGAAGCTGGGCCCTAATTCTGCTAGGGCATGTGGTATGCTGTCCGAGGAAGGGTCTTCTTCTTGGAGGACGATGGCTGAAGTAGAAGCCGAATAGACAGGTGCGGTGGGCAAGTTGTGCCCCTGGTTGTTTGCTTGAGAAACGGGCAGGCTTTGCCCCTGGTAAGCTGGAGTGGGCAAACTGTGCCCCTGACTGACTATTGCTGAGACGGGCAGGTTGTGCCCCTGGTTTGCTGATGCTGCGTTAGGGAGATTGTCCCCTTGGTTGACTGAGATGGGCTGAATGTGCCCATGGTTAGAAATGGGTGCGAAGATTGAATCGACTGAAGGTGCCCCTTGCATGATGATGGGCTCTGGGATCGAAATAGTTGAGGATGCCCCTTGCAGGATGAGAGGTTCGAACTCTGAACTAGAGTTGATGGCACGAATAAACTGGAGAGGAGGCTCTTCTTGGCTGATGACAACTGGACAGGCAGGAAGTGCCCCTTGCATTGCGGAGACTGGATCAATTGGAGATGCCCCTTGCAGGATGAGGGGTTCTGAAACTGGACTGGTAAGGGGTGCCCCTTGCCAACCTTGATTAGGGAACTGTGAGTTCCATCTTGACTGTTGCTGTTGCTGCTGCTGCTGTTGTCCATGCTGAGGGAGGAATAGTGCACCTTCGGTAGAGGCGACAAGATCATCCTCTTCCATTGGATGGGAGATGGAAACACTATCATTATCGCTCTCGTATCCGGTAGGCTCACCTTCCACTATCGGTTGTACTGGAGAGGCCTGCTGAGGCCACCAAGGGGAGATCATCCCAGCCCTTATTCCGGCTTCGACTTGTTCCCCGGCGCGGATGAGTTGGGTGAAGTTCACATATGGATGTGAGACAAGGTATCCAGAGATACTTGGATTTGCCGAGTGGATGATCATGGAGATTTGCTCATCGTCGTCGATGGGAGTCTTCATTCTAGCGGCCATGGCTCGCCACCGTCCAACGTAAGCTGACAATGTTTCGTCATTTCTTTGCCTGAGAGCTGCGAGGTCCGCTCTCCTAGGTGCCATGTTAAGATTGTATGCGAACCTGTTGACGAAAGCCTGGGAGAGCTGCTCCCAAGACCTGATGTGATGACAGTCCAATGATGTGTACCAGTCTAGGGCATCGTCTTTCAGAGATTTTTGAAACAAGCGGATGAGTGCTCCATCATTGCCCGCTATAACATTAAGCTCTCCACAGAAAGCTCGTAAGTGGTCTACAGGACACCCTGTCCCATCATATCTTTTAAATTTTGGTACCTGAAAGCCTTGAGGTACCATTGCATCTGGAAAGGGACAGAGGTCCCTGAACTTAGTGGATGGAAGATCCACCCCTTGCTGCTTCTGCAACTTTCTCTTCATCTCTTGCATCTGCTCTCGGAGTTGTTCGACTTCAGATGAACCAGATGAGGGAGATCTTGCCCCTTGCCAGGACCGAGATGGCCCCCTTTCATAATAATTAGTGTCATTGATGCTCCTATGATTCCTGCTTGAAGGATGTTGGGCCTGGTAATTACTCCCATTGTAGGGACTTTGTTGGACTGGAGCTGAGAAGAGAGACTGCGAAGAAATCCCAGTCACAGGAGAATATTGAAATTGGTTGGAATTCCCATTGGGGAGAGATTGTTGGAATTGACTGAGATTTTGGGTTGCGGGATGTGACTGAAAATGGCTCTTGTTTGCAGGAGGATACTGGAAGAAATGCCCTGAGGTCGAGAGTTGTCCTGATTGAGGACCTTCATTAGGAGGGTATCGAAAGTCCTGCGCCACCCCTGATAGTTGTGGTTGAGATGAACTGGAGGCTGGAAGAGATGCTTGTTGTGGTTGTTGAACTGGACCAGCTTGATTGCTGGCTGCTGAAGCCTGGGCTTGTGTGAATCGGAGAAGCATTTCCTGCATGGCCTTCATGCTTTGTTGTAGCTCTTGGATGCCAGGAATTGGCATGGATTCACTCGAGTTTAACAGTGGAGAGGAAGCCTCAGGTATAGGGAATGGGAGAGCCATGTCGATTTTGTATTGGATGTGGCAAGGTGATTTGGTTTGGAGGAGTAATGGTGGGAAGTATGCACTACTTTTTTTTGGGTTTTGGGATTTTCTATTTTTTTTTGTTTTGGGTAGAATGTTATGCAGATGAGATTGTATGAGGATTAGTGACTTTCAAGTACGGGAAGGATTCTGTTTTTCAAGTCGGATCACGACTAGTGGGACTAGCTCATCCCCAGTGGAGTCGCCATTCTGTGGACCCTCGCCGATTTTTCCGCGCTCCCACACGACGTCGTTCTCCCTTTCCCTTTCGGAAGAAGAAGAAGAAGAAGTGTGTGCGTGCGAAATCGCCGTTTGTGCCACTGGCTTGCCTCGTTCTCGAGGGCTTCGTTTGGTTGTCGTATTGAGCTGGATGTGCTTAAGTGAATTTATATAAGACCAGAGTCGCCACTAGCCAGTTACTTCGAATCTACAGTCGGCTAGACCCTGTAGAAACGTTAGAGAAGGGAATCCGAAGATTCCTTCCTCTAAAATGACTCCTGTTGATCTGCGGTCAGAGATTCAAGGTAAGGGATCACGGTTACAGGGTGGGAAGAGGTTAAGCACCCCACACACTGCCCGTACCGAAGTACGGTCTCTACTTCACAAAATCGATCGGATACTTGAAAGTCTAGTTTAATCCTCGTATATTCTCATGGATGATATGATGCATGAATGCGGGTCTGAACAGTAAGAGTTTCTGATGGGCAGGTTCCAACAACGGGCAAGCCCAGAGCGTACGCTCGAACTGACAGGTGCTTAATGTAAGACGTATGCAGTGTGCTTGAATGATCAAGGTGTTTTATGGTGAAGCATGAATGCAGGTCTGAACAGTAAGAGTTTCTGATGGGCAGGTTCCAACAACGGGCAAGCCCAGAGCATACGCTCGAACTGACAGGTGCTTAATATAAAGACATATGCATGTGTACTTGATGGATCAAGGTGCTAGTAGTGAAGCAGGGGGGTTGGAAGAAAAGTAAATGTTGCACTTATGCTAGATGCAAATGAGATGATGCTGGAAAAAGAGTAGCTGGATGGACGGAGGTGTCGCAAGGGTTGGCTTCGAGTGGCTGGATCAGGACTTGAATGGCTTGGGAGGCTTGGACCAGTGGTCAGGCAAAGCTGGACCAGGGTTAGGCTCTCCTCACTCGGGCTCTCCTTGGTGGAAAGATGGGCTAAAGGGGCGGAGAAGGGCTTGGAACGGACCCGGGCTGGATTGGAATGGATTGTGTGTTGAAATGGGAAGGGGAGGGGGGTATTTATAGCAGCAGAGAGGGGCACTCTCGTAATTTTTTCATGGGCGGCCTGCCATGGGCCGCCCGTACGGCCGCTCCTCGGTTTCCAGCGAGTACGGCCGTTCCCTCGGGGCTGCTGTTGGACTCGCTGGTCGACTCAGTGAGTTGACTCAGCGGGTCGACTCGGTGATTTGACTCGACGGGTTGACTCGACGGGTTGAATCGGTGTTTTGACTCGACGTGTTGACTCGACGGGTTGACTCAGCGGGTTAACTCAGCGAGTTGACTCAGTGAGTTTGACTTTTTTTGGGATTTTTTGACTGGCCTTTTTTTATGGGGGGTTTTTCTGGGTGGTGTTTAGGACTGGGTTGACTGGGTTCAGGCTTGAACTGGGCTATGGAATGGGGCTTACAAGGGTGAGTTTGGCTGAGTTTGGACTTGGGATTTGGGGGTATGGTCCTCCGTTCAACCAGCTATCTCTACCAACAGTGTAGCCGAAGGTGGGGTGTCTACAACATGGTACCAAAAATTAAACAGATTCAAATATCAGGTGGACCATACCATAGGAAACAGTGGTGATTAGGTCCCTCGTCATTAAAAATTCCAAAGGGCATACCTTTAGGGTTCTCTTGATGTTTATTTGCCATCCAACCTCTGGAGAATGACAAGAAGAACGGGATGAAAGGAAAATACGAAGAGGCTTACAAAATGTTTTAATGATAATTCATTACTATTTTTGGTGACATGGTCCACCTTAGATTTGGATCTTCTTAAGGTTTGGGATCATGTCTTAAAATGAGATGCAGATATAAAAAAAATAGATCAAGGTGGGCCTCAAACAGTTGGGGTAACACCCGCTAAGGTGTTACCCGGGTAACAGTAATCAGCTCCTTCAGCGCAAATGCCGTGATTCCAGGAATCGAAATGAGGGGTTGGACCTTGGGAAGCAAATGAAAGGTGAGGATTGCTCGAATACATTCCACATTTCAATGTACGGCATTTGTCGGCTTTAGCCATTCAATCTGGATTCGGTAGTGCCCCGTCTAGCTTTTATGTGTGGGTGATGGAAAAGCTCAGTCAGCCTCACCATGGTGTGTATGTTTCATCCATGTCATAATCAATTATAGGTTGTAATGTTGTCTTGCAAAAGATCCCTAAAATTTAAAATGTCAAACAATTTAAAAAAATTTCAAAACCTAAAAATATTGGATATTTGAAAATCTTAGAAATTTCTCAATACGTAGAAAAAAAAATTAAAAAATCCATGCAATAATGTGCTAAATTCACCTGTTGTAGCGCTAGAATTTGAATTTGACTCGTATGATTTCAATCTCGAGTTAGACTTTGAACTCATGGGTTTAGACAAAGTCAAATGAGGATTGTGATGACTCGGCTCTCAAACTAGAGCATCTCCTCAAAAGCTCGAATTCAAAGTTAAAGTCATCACATATGATTTTGAGACTGTAAACCTAGGGTCCTTTGAAATCCATAGAGAAGTACACATTGGATAATTCTTGTCTCTAGAATATAATGGCCTGTTTGGCACTATGGATTCGATGAGAAGTGATGAGAAATCACTTACTTTCTCTGTTTGGTGAAGATGATTTGATGAGAAGTGGATTTCATAGGAATCCATGAGAAATAAAAAATGCATTTCTTAGCTCCTTTCCGATTCCTTCCAAAAATGTAAGATTTGATGTGAAATCCTCCCCAACGTGGGACCCAACGTGATGTATCCCTGACTATGAGACCTAACATGATGTATATTTCTCACATCCATGCCGTCCATCCATTTTGAAAGCTCAGTTTAAGGCACAATCCAAAAAATGAAGAAGATGCAGATCTCATGTGGAATACATCACAGGAAACAGTGGTGATTAAATGCCCATCATAAAAAAATTCTTAGGGCCACATGAATGTTTATTTACCATCCAACTTGTTGATAAGGTAAAAAAGACCTGGAAGAAGGGACCACACAAATATCAATTTGATCGAAAAATTTTGTGCATCATAAAAGACACTCTCCACTTTTTCCTATTTTATGGTTCACCTGAGATGTGGATCTACTTTATTTTTGGGATCCTGTCATAAAATGATCTGTAAAAGTGGATGGACTACGTTGATTTAAAAATGGATGGAAGATGGGATCAAAATCCAAAGTATAGGTGGGCATACGGTGGGATTAAAATCCACATTGTCCATTTTGCCAAACAGGAAATCTGAAATTGATAAGAATTCGAATTGATGAGAATTCATACCACGGATTCCACTTCTCATCACTTCCTCTCAAATTCATGGTGCCAAACAAGCCCTAAGCAGAAAATGGTAGAAATCTTGACACTCAAACTATTCGACTTTACGCTCTCATACAAAGACATGCTAGAGCTCGATGAAGAGTTTGTTGTACATCATCTGCTAGCAAAACCTGAGATAAAGCCAGTCAAGCAAAAGCTGAGAATAATGAAGCCAGAATGGGCCTTAAAAACTCAAGAGGAAGTTATCAAGCAATACGATTATAGTTGTACACGAGTTGAGTTGACTGGGTTAACTTGCTCAACTCGACTCGGCTTGAATATGAGTTCGGATGGAGTCGAGTAGAACTTTTTAGCTTGAAAAAAATTTGAGTAGAGTCGAGCTTACCCAAGTTCGACTCGACTCAGACTTGGACTTGAATCGAGTGGGTTAGTATAAATTGATAAGTTTAAAACTACCCCCCCCCCCCCCCCCCCCCCCCCCCCCCGGGCATTTCTCATTCATTCGAGCGTCCAACCCAGCTGCCTCAACCAAACCCTAAATACCCTACTCCCCCTTCTCTCTCTCTCTCTCTCTCTCTCTCTCTCTCTCTCTCTCTCTCTCTCTCTGCCTGAGCCGGCAAGCCCTTTCGCTAGTCTACTTGTCCATCAGCAGCCCTTTCTTGCCCGTCTGGTAAAACTCGATCCCTTTCCCCTCCCTCCCTCCCTCTCTCTCTCTCTCTCTCTCTCTCTCTCTCTCTCTCTCTCTGGATTTGGGCAACCGGCCATAGCTGCCTGGCTAAAAAGTTAAATATATTATATATTATATAATATATATTATATTTTAAATATTCACCTTAAATAAACCTTAATCTCGGTTGTCTGTTGTCCATGGCAAGCTGAGCTCGAACTGGCCCGAGCTGCTGATTGAACCGAGCCGAGTTCAACCAGGGGTTGGCTACTGGCCGAACTGAGCTGAGTTCTCATTCATGGATGTGTTAGTGCACTTTTCTGTGGCATACTAGTGCAGCTTGTTTGTCAATCACTTAGGTTAGTGAGTCTAGTGTCGGTTGAGCTTAATGAAGATGAAGACCGAAGACTCAAGTGGTCCTGCTGCATCAAGGAAGAAGAAACAGGTAAAAGTGATGCCTTGATGTGCCTTAACCTTGACCAAAACCCAACCCTTTAACCTCTTTGATGACCTTGACCATATTAGGAAACCTCTAGTCATCATAGATTGACCCTAGGTGTCCCAAAAGATCACCCAAACTTTGGCCAATGTGAGTAGGTTGAGAAAGAGATGGGTCAGCAATACAGCGGGCTGAACCCAGGCCTGACCGACCGGTCACGACCGGTCGGATGAACTGGACCGACTGATCAAGACCAATCGGACTGGGATCCAGTCCAGACAGCGTGCTGCTGTGCTTACAGGCCATTGGGCCGACTGGTCTGACCGGTCAAGACCGGTCGGACAGTTTCCCCTCTAGACAGCAACAACCACTGTCTTCAACGGCCTTTGGCCGACCGATCGGGACCGGTCGGGACAGGTTGGGAGAGCTATTTTTTTGCCCATTTTTGCCCGTTTGAACACATTTTATAAAGGGGCTTGTCTCATTTTGAGGGGTAAGGAGAGAGATTTCGAGAGGAGTGAAGCCCCCATTGTTGGAGACCATTTGAGGCTCATTCCTAACCTATGCAAGGCATCTTCCTTGTGCTTTAACACAAGATTGGAGCATTCCAAGCTCATGAAGAAGATGACCTTCATCCCCTCTTGATCTCTAGAGTTTGGACCTTTCTTAATAGGCATATCCTTGTCCAAAACTCTAAGTGGGATCGTTGTAGGAGAGAAACTCTAGGCAACCCATTCCCATTAGTTGTAGAGTTCTTAAACCTACTCTCCTATCACCTTGGTCATCTTAAAGGCATCACAAGCATGTTGATTGATCAAGTGTAGCTGAGGCATTGGCGACGCGACGGCAACACGATCGTGGCAGCAAGGGAAGCTGATTGAAGCATGGGAGAGCGGAGATCAAGCAACCCGAACCGGTGCTGAACAAGGGGCTCATCCGACAAGTAAGGTTGTTTTTATTGAGAGTCCATCCACTCAATTCCCTTTGGGAGTTGAGTGTAGAGTTTGTTAGTCAAACTCGATCTAGAGACGTTGGCCGGTCCTTGGCCTGTTTGTCGGCCTAAAGACTAGGGTTTGTTTGGCACTCCTTGGCCCGTTTGCCGGGCCTAAACAAAGTCTCCAAAGGAGAGCCTCCGACACGGGAGTGAACGTGCGTCGGGTTGAGAGTTAGTCTTTGTCCAAAACTCCGGTTATGGTTGAGAGGTGAACCGGTAAAACCTCCGTGTAAAGGTTGAGAGGTGAACCTCATTTAAGACCTCCGATAGTGAATGTCGGTGTGCTCAAAGGAGTTGAGTACTTGAACCGGGAGTGGAGTAGACCCAAAGTCGAACCACTATACATGCTTGTGTTTGTGATTGAATTGAGCACATTGATATTTTAGCATTGTATGTTTAATTGTTTAATTATGAATGCTTGATAGGAATGTATGCTAGGCACTAGATAGGTACATCCACACACAAAATGTACTTTCACTAGTTGTGTAGACTTGAGCTCATTGATCCATTCTCATAAGTCTACATAGGTTGCATAGATTAGGAGCTTGATTAGTTATATCATTTGATTATCTATGCATGCTTAGACTAGGTTGTTTATTGCTTAAACCTTATGCTAGTCTTGTGATTAGACCCACTTAGGCTTGGAAGCCAAAGTGTTCTTGCTTGCTTAGTTTAATTTGTTAAATTATGTTAGTAGGCAAAAAGAATTTCAAAAAGGTCCTAATCACCCCCCCCCCCCCCCCCCCCCCCCCCCCCCCCCCATAGGTCTTAGCCATAATTCTAGTTGCTCTTTAAGCTTCCGCATATATGTAGGTGTCGTGTTAGACTACCGACGTACTTTCAAGATGACTTCTCTGGATATAATCAGATTAAGATGGTCATAAAAGATTGCGAAAAGATTTTGTTCATCACGCCATGGGGAATATTCTACTACAGATTTGAAATTCAGATTGAAGAACGCAGGAGCTACATATGAATGAGTAATGACCACTTTGTTTCATGATATGATGAACAAGGAGATGGAGGTTTACGTGGATGACATGATCGTTAAATCACGCACGATTGAAGGAAAAATTGAAGATATGAGGAAATTCTTCGACCAGTTAAAAAAATTTAAGTTCCATCTCAACTTGCAAAAATGTGTCTTTAATGTAATTAAAAATAAACTTCTGGAATTCGTGGTAGGTGAGTATTATATTAAAGTTGACGAAACGAAGATAAGAGTCATCACTGAGATGCCACCTCTAAGGACTAAAAAAGAAATCCAAAGCTTTCTCAACAGAATCTAGTACATCAACCACTTTATCCCCTAGCTCACTCCTATATGTGAGCTCATATTCAAGCTCCTTCAGAAGAATTTGGAAGAAGAATAGAAATGAAGACTGTCAAGTTACCTTTAACAGAATCACAAGGTACCTAATGAATCTGCCAGTTTTAGTACCGTCGGCTATACATCTCGATAATAGTGGATGTAATCGGTTGTGTTCTTGGACAATATGATGAGACGAGAAGGAAAAAGAAAGTAATATATTATTTAAGCCAAAGGTTCACCAACTATGAGACCAAGTATTTGGCGATCGAGAAGTCCTATTTAGCCCTCATCTGGGCAACCCAACAGCTCCGACAATACATGATTGCATTCCTGATCCTCCTTCTCGCCCTCATGGAACCACTCAAGTATCTGCTTGAGAAATCGACGCTCACCGGAACGGAATGTCCTCATCAAGGAAGGTCTTCAATTGTCAATAGTTGAATAGAGAGTGTGTTGCAAGGTGATCTGTTAGCGCTTATCCCTTGATTGCCTTGAGTGACATGGGTGATGTCGAACTCAGAAAGCATCAATTGTTATTTTTCTATTCTGCCTGTCGGCGCCGACTTTTCGAATAGATACTTCAATGGATCCATTTGTGTGGGTAAGAAGATCGGATAAGTAATCATGTATTTGCTAGTGCACTTTTCTGTGGGATACTAGTGCACCTTATCTGTTAATCATGTGCGTCTATATGTTGTAATATTGGTTAAGCCTTGGCAAGCTAAAGACTGAAGATTCAAGTGGACAAAAAGCATCAAAGAAGAAGAAATAGGTAAATGAGATGCCTTGGTAACCCTAACCCTTAAAACCAAAACAACCCTAAACCTCCAGATGACTTTGACCAAAAAGGAAAACCCTTAGTAATCTTCATTAGCCTTAGAACACGTAAAAAAACATGATAAGTTAGGCTAATAAAAGAGGTGCAACCTGTTGTAATTAAATCAGCCCAAACAACAGTTTTTATGGGACTTCGATCCATTGAAGTTCAGTTCTGATGGGGTTTCGATTCATCGAAAACCAATTCAATCTATCGAAAATTGGTCTAGCAACATTGTAAACTCTTTGGACAGTTTTTTGATCAATCGGAGTGGAGATTTCAATCAATCGAACTGGATGTCCAGCAACTACATAAACTCTCTGGACAATTTTCTGATCCATTGGAGTAGGATTTCTGATCCATCGAATATACCTTCAATCCATGAGAAGGTATTTCATTCAATCGAAGATTTACGAATCTGTCCATTTTTTTTTATCATTGGAGATTTGTCTATAAAAGCGGGAGGTTCGTTTTTAGGCATAAAGAGAGAATTTAGTGAGTTAGAAGCCACCACTATTGCAAACCATTATGAGTTCTAATCCTAACTCATCGAAGCCATTCTCCTTGTGATTCATCACAAGCATTGAGCATTCAAAGTTCAAATGAGAATGGACTTGTTTTCTCTTGATTCATAGGATTTCAGTGTTGAGCTCTTAAATGTGCATATTCTAACCCCATTTCATTACTAACTATGCTCGAAATAAGTGATTAAAGACTCAACTAATGCATGGTTTTGTGGTCGTAGGAATGAGAGAGAGAATTCATCAATTGGGGGCTTAGAGATGCTGTTTACACACCTTGAAGATCAAAGGAATAAAGGACCAAAGATGGAGCAAAAGTGCATTGAAGATGAAGGAGGAGAAGCTGAGAATTCAGCCAATTTCATGTCCACCGGCCGGCCGGCCAAACCCTCCAGAAACAAGAAAGTCACTGGACACATTTTAGGAGGACCGACCTCTTGACCGACCGGCCGGACAGATTGACCGACCGGTTGGCCGACCGGCCGGCTTAAAGGTCGGCTTATGCATTACAATGTCCAGCGAAATTCAGCAGTTTGAAGCAGTTCCACCGGCCGGCCGGCCGACCAGCGGTTGATGGGTCGGACTGTGTAAAAAAGACTCCAGTGAGAATTGCATTTGCAGGCACTTTTTCTGATTGGCCGGACAGGGGGTCCGACCGGCCGGTCAACACTCAGGAACATCTGGAGCTTCGAAAATCTCTGCGCAAAACGCTAATCTTGCGGGATTTCTCGAAGTTTCTTTGCACCCAAGGCTCCAAAGCTATAAAATGACTCCTCTAGTTTGTTCCTAGGGTATCCTAGAAGAGATTTACCACGGTGGGAGGCGACAGAAGTCGGATCCGGAGTTCTACAACTACTTCTAGTTTTTATGTTTTTCTTAGTTGTTTTCATGTTTCCTTAGATCATGAACGGCTAAACCTCTTAGCTAAGGCTAAGAGGTGAAGCTTGTAGTGAATCTAAGATGTTTCAATTCGTTTGATTTGGTTTTAAGTTGGATTATTAGTGAAGAATAATGGTTTGAAGTTTGAATAAAGTTCTAAGTAGTTTTTCTTAATCTTATGATGGCTCATGGATGTTTAGAAGAATTGCTTGAGTTCTTAATTGTTTTGAATTATTCTAGACCTGTACGCTCCGAGGAATCGGATTTAGTACGCTTTAGACCTTTGAACCTCATGTGGGATTGTTTATGTGATTTGAATTAAAGTTCAAATCAAGATCTAGTTATACTTTGTGACAGAATTTAATGATGATTATGATTGTGATCTTAACCTATTGGAACTAAGATTGACTTATGCAATTGAGTATGCTCAAGTCCGAACTTGAATTGAGAGAATCATGTACTTGAATCACACATATGACAGATTGTTTGTTTTAACTGCTCTATCATTCGACTAGATAGGATTTAATTTCGATTCTAGTTGAGAAAGCGAGAAACCACAGTGAATTAAGCATCAAGGATTGCTACAATTGGATCCTTGAACCCCTAGTGCTTTTTATTATTGATTATATTCAATTTAGTTCAAAATATCTATCTACACCCAATTTTAAAATCCTGTTTAGTTAGTTCTTAATTAGAAACCATTGGAAGTGTTTTGCGAATTCCTACACAAGTCCCTGTGGATCGACCTTGGTCTTACCGAGATTATTACTACATCGCAACCCTACACTTGGGGAAGCGAACATTTAGACACCTTGATCATAGGTAGAACCTTTGTCTAAACACCCCATAGGAATCCAATTAGGTGTATTCCTCTAGGTAACCCATTTCCTACTAGTTGTAGAGGATTTACCACATCCTAGCACCTTGGGCATATTAATTGGAACATCTCATGCAAGGTGATTAATTGTCGGAGCTGGAGCAGTGGCAATGCATCGTCATCAATGATCGAGGGAGCAAAGGGTAGCTAATTGAATCACGAGAGAGTAGAGATCAAGCAACTCGAAGCGGCGCATTAACGGGGCTCAAATTCGACAAGTAAGATTGTCATTTGTGTTGAGTCCATCCACTCTCTTCCCGTGGCGAATTGCGTGTAGAGTTTGATTACTAAAATTGATAGGTTTGATTGTAGGACCGAATCAAGTCTTCAAGTGGGGAGCCTCCAATAGGAGTATATGTTAGGTTTGGTTGTAAGACCTTGGCTCAAGTGTTGAGTTTAAAGTTAAGTTTTGTATAGGACTGCAAGGTTAGGTGAAACCTGTAAACACCTGGGTTAGGTGGAACTTGTAAACACCTCTGTAGGGTGGAACCGATTTAAAACACCTAGGTTAGGAGGAACCTTATTTAAAATCCCTAATGAAATTCGGTGTAGTCAAGGGGTGAGTACTTGAACCGGGAGTGGAGTAGACACATAGTCGAATCACTATACATGCTTGTGCTTGTGATGTATTTGAGCACATTGTTATCTTAACATTGTATGTTTAATTGCTTAATTATGAATGCTTGATAGGAATGTATGTTAGGCACTAGATAGGCACATTCACACACAAGGTGTATTTTCACTAATTGTGTAGACTTGAGTGTATATGATCCTATCTCATATAATCTACATAGGTTGCATAGATTAAGTGCTTGCTTAGTTAAATCATATGTTAATCTATGCATGTTAGACTAGGTAGCTTAATTGCTTATTCATAGGCTAGTCTTTATGATTGGACCCGCTTAGGCTTGGAAGCCGAAGTGTTCTTACTTAGCTTAAATTGTAGAATAATTTAAGTAGGAGAAAGAATTTCAAAAGGTTATAGAATTTCAAAAGGTTATAATCACCCCCCTTCTCTAGAACTTAGCCATAATTCTAGTAGTTCCGTCAAGCTTTTGTGCATAGCGTAGGGTGTTATGTTAGACGATCCAACACAATTTCAAATGGTATCAGAATGGGTTACTCTTCAAAGACTTAATCGTCTAGAATGAGATCTTATACCTGAGCTTTAGAATCATGTCTAACTAAGATGGGAGTATTGTTAATCGTCCACCGTATTTTAATGAGTCTAACTACGCCTATTGGAAGGCTATAATGATTTTTTTTTTATAATCCTGGACTGATCGATTTGGTTAAGTGTTAATCAATGATACATCTTACCCATGGAACAGGTGGAGGTCGATGGTAGAGCCATTATCACTTTAAAAGATGATTTAAAATGGAGTGATGATGAGAGAGTTAAATATGCAGCTAATGTCAAGGCTCTCAATGCGATTTGCTATGCGGTTTCTCTGGATGAATTTCAACGCATAGTCACATGCGAAACCGCAAAAGAAGCAGGGGACATTTTAGAGGTTACCCACAAGGGAACTAGCACAGTAAGGAGCTCGAAGCTTCAGCTTTTAACTACTAAATTTGAAAATATTAAAATGCAAGAGTTTGAAACTTTTATAGAGTTTTACACCCATTATCTGATATTTGTAGCTTCATGTTTGCCTTAGGAGAAAGGGTTTCGAAAGGGCGGATATGTAGGAAGATACTTAAGTCCCTCTCGGAGAGATTTAGCTCTAAGGTTATTACCTTAAAAGAGTATAGATACATAGACAATATGAAAGTAGAAGGCCTCATAGGTTCCCTACAAACTCATGAACTACACTTTAAGGCCCCCTCTAGGAAGAAGAACGCTATCCTAAAATCTTCTTATAGGCCCCTATATAGGAAAATAATGGAAGAAGAAGAAGAAGAAGATACCAGTGATGAGGATGAGGAAAGAAAGTTAAATACACAATTCAAGAAATTCCTCAAAATAAATAGAAGAAAGAGTTATGACAAGAATGACAAGAAGGTGAAAAACTATAAAGAAAAATCCACCAAAAAGAAAGTTCAATGTTATAACTGTGACAATTATGGTCATGTTGACACGGATTGTCTGGAAAAACTTAAAAGAAAAGGCAATAAGGCTATGACAACAACAAGGATGATACGAAAGAGTCAAAATTTAAATCTAGTGACTTCACTAGTGATGAGAGCAAAAAATCATTGAGAATTCTCATGGCCTCCACACTACCTCTCTTCCTCCTAATCTAAGAGAGAATCTCGATCATTATCCCTTTTAGGAGAAGGAGTTCTCAACACCTCCTCATTTGTTGAATTTCATGTGGGTGTTGTAGAAATTAGTTACCCCTAGACTGAACAATAGGAGAAATTGGTAAAGGTAGCAAGAATCTGTACACTATACGTAAATTTGAGGATTTTAGCCTCATTTTGCGCTTAGGGGCTGTAGACATCGCACCTTTGACTACAAAGTTGGTCAAATGGTTAGATGGATGGAGGTCCATACCCAATCCATAGTTCAAACCCTAGGACCCAAACTCATCAGTTCACCTAGTCTAAACCTAGTTTATCTCCCAAATTTCAGGTCCAAACCCAGTTAACTCACCCTTAAACATCAATAAAAAAATCACCCGTAGGAAAAAATAGTCCGAAATTCCCTAGTAGGTCAACTCGGTGAGTTAACTCATTAGGTTAATTCACTAAGTCAACTCAACATGTCTGTTCAGCCCTTGCACCCAATTAACTCACCTAGTTTAAAACCCAAAACCAAACCTAAAATCAAGCCTAGCTCCAACCCTCAGCTTCGGACAGGAAAAGCACTCCGAACCTAGGTTTTTTCACTCTAAGTTCGGAGTGCCAACTGTCCGAAGGAGAGAGAGTGTCTGTATGGGCGGCCCCCTAGGGCCACCCACCCCTAATTACCAAATCTGCCACCTATCGTAGCTATAAAAACCCCATCTCCCCTTCATTTCTGGCATCCATCAGCCTCGAGTCCTCTCCCACGAGAAACGACTCATCTCCACCTTTTTTTAGCCCGTTCTTCCACCAAGGAAAGCCCGAGTGCGAGTAAGGAGATCTTAGCCCTAGTCTAGCCTAACCTGACCCTAGTCCAAGCCACCCAATCCTAATCCTAACCACTCGAGCTAACCTTTACGACAACTCCGTCCATCCAGCTATTCATATATCAGTATCATCTCATTCATATATAGTGTTGAGTGCTTAAATGTGTATATTCTAACCCCATTTCATCACTAACTATGCATGGTTTTCAAGCTTAAAGACTATTCTAATGCGTGGTTTTATGATTGTAGGAATGAGAGGGACTTCGTCCAATTGATGACTAAAAAGATCTATTTAGGAGCATTGGATGAAGACCCAAGGTGGGCCAAAGAAAGAAGAAAGCAGAGAGAGAAGAAAGAAAGAAGAAAAATGAAGGAAATCAAGTCTGACCGGTCATGACCGGTCGGCCAAGAGGGCCAAGACCGGTCATGACCGGTCAACCACCCCCTTCTACCTCTCTGGACACTACTTCAAGAGGGCCGACCGGTCTTGACCGGTCGGCCAGGGCCTGCCCCCTCCATCCTGCACGCTGGACTGTCCATAGACAAGGCTAGACCGGTCGGCCAGCTAAGTCCGACCGGTCTAGACCGGTTGACCAGTGTAATTACAACGTGATTCCAGCGGCTTCCTCTTGAAGCTCCAATTTTTTAGCTCAAGTGCGTAAGTACTATGCAAATCTGGAAGTTTCTGAGGCGGTAGAGCCTCTCCACTATAAGAGGGGACCTAGGGATTGTATCTAGGGTATCCTAGAAGAGATCTACGAATGTGGGAGGTGGCGGAAGTCGGATTAAGAGTTCAACAACTCCCTCTAGTTTGTGTTTTCTAGTTTTATATTTTTAGTTGTTTTCATGCTTCCTTGAATCATGAACGGTTAAATCTCTTAGCTAGGGCTAAGAGGTGAAGCTTTTAGTGAATCTGAGATGCTTTAATTCGTTTGTTTTGATTTCAAGTTGGATTTGTTGAAGAACAATGGTTTATAGAAGTTTGAATAAAGTTCTAAGTAGTTTTTCTTAATCTTATGATGGCTCATGGATTTTTGGAAGAATTGCTTTAGTTCTTAATTGTTTTGTATAGTTCTAGACCTATACGCTCCGAGGAATCGGATTCAATACGCTCTAGACTTGGATTTCCATGTGGGAACTTCAACTAAAGTTTTACCTTTTTGTTCTAATTTCTGAATTATGTGTTGATTGTATATGTGATTTGAATGAAGTTCAAATCATGATCTAGTTATGCTTTGTGATAGAGTTTAATGATGATTATGATTGTGATCTTAATCTATTGGAACTAGGATTGACCTATGCAATTGAGTGTGCTCAAGTCCTAACTTGAATTGAGGGAATCATGTATATAATCACACATATGACAGATTATGTGTTACAACCGCTTTCTCATCCGACTAGATAGGATTTGATTTCAAATCTAGTTGTATAATTAGGAAACCACAACGAATTATGCATCAAGGATTGCTACAAGTGGATCCTTGAACCCCTAGTGTCTTTTTATATTGATTACATTCACTTTTAGTTTAAGAATTCTCTATACATTCAATTTTAGAATTTTGTTTGGTTAGCCCTCAATTAGAGAATATTAGAAGTAATTTTGTGAATTCCTAACAAGTCCCTGAGAACAATCTCGGTCTCTACCGAATTGTTACTACATCGCAACCCTACACTTGGGGAAGCAAACAAATCTAGTATAGTGCAATCTTATTCTTCCATCCCCCATGCTTATCATCCATTACGAACACTTGACCAGGTCTTAGCGTATGCTCTGAGTCTCGCCGACTTGCTCAAATTTTGCCCATCAGAAACTCTGACCGATCAAACACTCTATCATGCATCTTGCATATCACCTGTCAGTTCGAGCGTATGCTCTGTGGCTTACTGATTCAATCAGATCCTACCCATTAAAAACTCTTACTGATTAGACTCATATTCATGCATTATATCTATTAGAATGTACGGGGACTAATTCAGACTTTCAAGGACTAGTTAGATTCTGTGAAGTAGAGACCGTACTTTCGTATAGGCAGGGTGGGTGCCTAACACCTTCCCACTCTGTAACCGTGATCCCTTACCTCGAATCTCTGACCACAGATCAAAGGAGTCATTTAAGAGGAAAGGATCTTCAGATCCCCTCCTCTGACGTTTCTACAGGGTCTAGCTGATTGTAGATTCGAAGTAACTAACTAGTGGCGACTCTAGTCGTATATGAACCTATCCAAACATATCAACCGAAACCCAAAAAGCCCTAAAAAAGAGGCGAGCCTGTGGAAACGACGATTCGTGCCTTAAAAAATGCGGATCACTAACATGCACAGAATGATAACTCCATTGAGGATATTTTAGTCCCACTAGTCGTGATCCAACTTGAAAAACAGAATCTCTCGAGCACTTGAAAGTCAATAATCCTCATACATCCTCATTTGCATAGCATCTCATCCATAAGAAAATCCTAAAACCCAAAAAAGAGTAAGACATGCTTCCTCATCATTGTGCCTCCTCAGGCTCAATGTCCTAAAAAACAACTTCCCTACCGCAGCATAATCTGCACCAGAGCTCAGCAAGCCATGTCAGACCACGAGGAGGAAGGTCACCTCCTCCCTGTCCTCGACATAATTGAAGCACAACCTGCAACGCAACAACCACAAATTGAAAGCACGTAAATCATCCAAGAGTTGGCACAAGGAATGAGAGCTGATACAATAAATGCTCTTGCAATTCATGTAAGCACAAACCATAGTAGTAGCTAGCAATCAATCTGGTCCAGTTCAATAACCACAGCAGCTGTCTAGGGCCCTCTCCGGCCTCACGTTCGAATCATGCACAATCGTCGGAGTCCACCCAAGGCTATCGACAACAGTTGTCTTAGCCCTCTGTTGTGGGGCATTCCTCCCAATACCCTCCTGCGGCAATGAGACCTTCATAGAGCATTCTCACCATAGGGATTTCCAGTCAGCTTCCAACCAACCTCGCAATCGAGGATCTCAGTAGATTCCAGCATATCCCCGTCGATGGGAACTTTTTCCTTCTCAGCATGTCCCCACCGATAAGACCTTTAATCAATTCCAGCACATCTCCATCGATGGAATTTCAATTCAATTTCCAGCAATAGGGACACCACTGGCGAATGCCCACAATGAGGGTCAGTATCAAGCCCAAATCACTCAGCGGACATTGGCGAATACCCAACAAGGAGGTCACTTCCCAACATCTCAGCCTCCTACAAGCAGGAGCACCTCTCAATTCCAACACATTCCCGCCGATGGGATTCTAGTTAATTTCTAGCAATCTTCAATTCAGCAACCTCCGGTTAATTTTCAGCACATCCCCGCCGATGAGATTCCAACTAATTTCTAACCATCTCTAATTCAGCAATCTCCAGTTGATTTTTAACAAATTTCAGTTTAATCTTTAGCTAATTTCTAATAAATTCCAATTCAATCTCCAGTTAATTTTCGGTTCAACCCTAACAATCTCCAGTTTAATAATAGTCCATTTCCAGCACAATCTCAACAAAATTCGGTTCAATTTTCAGGTCAACCTCAGCAACCTATAGTTGCTTTCCAGCAAGCTCACAGTGTTGAAGACATTGACCACTATGTCGAAGAAGGACGTATCGCTCAAGTAAATCATGCAGGACTGGACGAGTTGCGGGAGCAATTCCAGGCCTTGCAAAATTAACTTCAGCAACAACATGGGATCGACCTCCCCTCCATAAAGTTCAGGGACCTCTGTCCCTTTTCAGATGCTCAGATACCTTAAAACTTTGAGGTATTGAAATTCAAAAGATACGACTGTTGCGGTTGCCCCACGGCACATCTCAAGGCCTTATGTGGAGAGCTGAGCGTAGTCGCAGGAAATGAAGGGACACTCATCTGCCTTTTCCAAAAATCTCTGAAGGGTGATGCCTTAGACCAGTACACATCTTTGGATTGTCACCACATCAAGACTTGGGAACAACTTTCCCAGGCTTTCGTCGACAAATTTGCATACAATCTCAATATGACACCTAGGAGAGCAGATCTAGCAGCTCTCATGTAGAGGAACGACGAAACTTGTCTGCCTATATTGGACGTTGGCGAGTCATGGAAGCCAGAATGCGAACACCTATTGACGACAAGGAGAAAATCTCCATGATCGTTCACTTAACTTATCCCAGCATCTTTAGGTATCTCATCTCGCACCCATATGCGAATTTCTCTCAGTTGATCCGTGCCGAAGAGCAAGTCAAAGTAGGAATCCACACGAGGACAATCTCCCCATGGCCTCATCAGACCACTCTAGTTAAGCAGAACAGAGTGGAAGGAAGACCCATAGGATACGAGAATGAGAATCGCAGTGGTTTCCCCCCTCGCCCGACGGAAGACTCATAGGATACCGCCCAAGGCAATCAGTACGCTACCCCACAGGGATGCCAACCATATCAACAAAATCGGCCTCCGCATCAACCACAGAGATACCAACCACAACCACCTTCGCAACCACCTCGGCAGCAGCACCAGTTCCAGAGAAATGATCAATACTCCTACCAGAACAGGCAAATGTACAGGGAGCCTAGGAAATTCACCCCTCTCACTCAACCACTTAGTCAGATCATGACCATTCTAATATAAAAATAGCTACTCACTCCAATGGCGCCCAAGCCTCCTTCAAATCCTTGGCCTCCAAACTATTATGAGAACGAGTATTGTGCTTACCATCAAGGGCGCGACCACACCACTGACTGATGCATGATGTTGAGCTCCTAATTTATACATATTCGAACCCCATTGCATCACATTGTATGCATGATTTGTATGTTAAAAGACCTATTTAATGTATGTTTGTGGTTGTAGGAATGAGAGAGAGACTTCACCTAATTGATGGCTAAAAAAAATACTTTTTGAAGCTATTTGATGATGATAGAAGGTGGGCCAAAGGAAGGGAAGAAGAAGCAAAGAAAGAAGAGAGAGTAAAGAAGACCAAATGCAAGCCAAATAGGCCTAGACTGGTCAAGACTGGTCGGCCAAACAGGCTCCGACCGGTCAAGACCGGTCGACCATGTGGCAACCCTCCCTTTTGTGCTTGCTGGATCAAATCCAGACCAGTCCAACCGGTCAAGATCGGTCGGCCAGTCAACTCTGACCGGTCAGCCAGTGCAGTTTGTGAATACTTCCAGCAGCTTGTTTAGCAAGCTCTGATTTTTCATGCTCTGCAGGACCTATTACGCAATTCCAAAAGTTTCTAAGTCGATAGAACTTCTCCATTATAAAAGGAGACCTAGGGGTGGGTCTAAACACATCATAGAAGGCTTGGAAAGTCGTGGGAGGTGGAGAGGATCGCTGTGGAGCATCTGCAACTCCTTCAAATTGGGTTTTTTTATGTTTTTAGTAATTTTTCCTTTGAGTTTTAGTTTAACCTATTGATGGTTGGCTAAACCTCTTAGCTAGGGCTAAGAGGTAAAGCTTTTAGTTGTTTGTAATATCTAATTCGAATTAGTTCAAGTACTTTTGGATTTTATGAAGAACACTTCTAGTTCTAGTTTGAAATAAAATTAGTATTTTTAGTTAATCTTCTATCTCTTGTAATTGCACTTTCATGGGATGTTTTGATTACTGAGATTGCTTAATGGGGGTGTTGATTGATAGGATTTTAGGTTATAGAGATCTTAGATCCATCATGATATGTTGGTTGTTAGGGGATCTTACAGACTAAGTTTCCTAAGTACTTATCTAGAACTAAACTAGAAGAAGTTCTTATCTTTGAGATTAATCTGAGATAGGTGTTTATGTATTAATTTTGGTTCAATAAAGTTCAATTCATGCTTCTAAATCAAGTCTAGTGACAAGGCTTGAGGAAGAATCATGAATGTGATCTTGCTTATTTTGTGAAGGATTGGGTTGTGTGATTGAATACACCCAATGCCTAAGTTGTTTACGAGAGAACCATATCAGTGGATGATCCATCTATATTAGATGCATTATGATGATTTAATTGCTCTATATTCCGGTTGGATAGGGATAGAACTCCGATTTCAATTGAGTTATTGGTTTGAATGATTTGAATTGGCATTGTGAATGATTATAAGTGGATCCTTGGTTCTCTAGTGTTTATTTCTGATTTAGTTATAAAATAAATAGTTTTATGTTCTTAATTTCCATCCATCATTATAAATTCGAATTTAGCCCATCCTAGTTATAAAACTTAGAATTGTTACGATAATCCCTGAGGATCGACCTCGGTCTTACCGAGAATTATTACTACATTGCAGCCTTGCACTTGAGGCGAGCGAACAAGTTTTTGGCGCCGTTGCCGAGAATTAGGTTAACGGTTCTAAATTTTATAATTAGGGTATAGTTTGGTTAGATAGGTTAGGTTAGGATTTATTGTTTTAGTAGGTTTTTATCCAAATTCTACTAACAGATTTTGTTTGTTTTGTAGAATTTTCTTCTCTAACATAGTTCTTCCATCCGGTAACACCATTCTAACTTAGACTCTTTTATTTCTTAGTTTTTAATTTTATTTTCAGATTTTTAGATTTTAGGATTTAATTTAGTTTTTGTGTGAGTTTATGCCCCATTGGGAGCGTGATCATACATCGCGACTTCTAAGTGAGGGAGGTTTAGTTGAACGGTTAATCAATCACAGACGAGTTAGAAAACGTCTAGGAATTCTTAAATCGTCTAAAATCATGGTTGAGAATGAACCACACAATGATGAGAATGTTGAGCATGATGCACCACCAAATAGGATGGAAAGTAATGAGAATGAGGAATGCCATGTTCCTCCGGTTAAAACATTGAGAGATTATTTACAATCGGAGAGAACAACCATGTCTTCTTGCATTGTTTTTCCAACGAATGCAAGAAACGTGGACCTTAAACCGAGAATTACAAGTTACTCCTGAAATTTCATGGACTCAATTCTGAAAGTCCATATGCGCACCTTAGTGAATTTGAGGAGATAACCAATACCTTTCAATTTAATGATGTCTCTCAAGATGTAATCAAACTGAAATTGTTTCCTTTCTCTATAAAGGACAAAGCTAAATCATGGCTTTAATCTCTTAAACCTGGAAGCATCGGGACATGGGCTGAGATGACCCGGGAGTTCCTTAAAAAGTACTTCTTGATTCATAAAACCAATGCACTAAGGTGGACCATCATGAATTTCTTCAAAAAATTAGATGAAACATTTTTTCAATGTTGGGAGAGGTTCAAGGATCTTTTATTGGAGTGCCCACACCATGGTTATAAAAAGTGGTGCTTGATTGACTTCTTTTATGACAGATTAAGTTTAAACATACACCAATTTGTCCAAATGATGTGCAATTGTGAGTTTTTGAACAAAGCACCTGATGATGCTTGTGATTACTTTGATATGCTAGTCGTGAATGCCTAATCTTGGGACATCTCTAATCCGACTAGTAATCCCAAGTCAACCCTAAGAGAGAAAGGAGTACATGTATTAGATGGGGAGGACGATTTAAACACAAAGGTGACAGGTCTCATAAAGAAGATTGAGGCCATAGAATTGAGAAGTGTTAACATGATAACCACCGGTGAGACCGTTGAAAGTATATGTGGTATTTGTGAGAGTGATGTTCACTTAACAAAGGATTGCCCAACAATCCCTGCGTTTCAAGAGATTTTGTAAACTCAATTGAACACCACAAACGCTAACCAACACCCTTTTAGCGCATCAAATTCTAATTTGTAAAATCCTGATTGGCAGTGTAAACCGAATCTTAATGGGAAGAATGGACCCATGGTAAATATAAACGATGCTTTCCAAGGGCCTCCTCAAAAGAGCACTCTTGAGGATACATTGAACACATTAATGATTGGAGAAACTCAGATAAATCAGTCCAACATGCATGCTATGAATGAACTTAAAATTTTGGTGAAAAGAATTGAGACACACCTAGGAGTTAGGGAGAAATGAACTCTTTAACCCAATCTCATCCTAACCCCAAGAAACAACTCGAATCGAATTTCAATTCTTCAACCCATCCTCATGTGGAACATGTTCAAGCCATCGCCACTCTTAGAAGTAGAAAAATAATTGAAAAATCTGAACCGGTGAAGGCCGCAAATTCTAATGATCCAGTTGATTCTAAGAGTGAAGGTGAATTGAACAATGCTCTACAAGATAAAGAGCCGGAGCATGTGTATAAACCTATGGCCCCATTCCCCCAACGTCTTGTCTCAATCAAGAGGCGAAGTGAAAATCAGGACATCTCAGAAGTCTTCCAACAAGTTAAAATTAACATTCCCTTGTTGGATGCAATTAAGCAAATTCTTTCATATGCCAAATTTCTAAAGGATCTATGTGCCGTAAAACGTAAGCAAAACGTGCGTAATAGGGCATTTTTGACAGAATAGGTAAGTGCTATCATACAACAAAACACTCCCCTCAAATTCAAAGATCCCGGAAGCCCTACAATCTCTTTCATGATAGGTAACTTCCAGATCAATAGAGCACTTCTTGATCTAGGGGTGTTCGCTTCCCCAAGTGTAGGGTTGCGATATAGTAATAATCTCGGTAAGACCGAGGTCGATCCACAGGGACTTATGTAGGAATCCACAAAACACTTCCAATAGTTCTACTAAAGAGCTAACAAACAGATTTGTAGAAGATTGTAATGTTGAATTAAATTGAAGATAATCAATTAATAAAAAGGCACTACGGGTTCAAGGATCCACTTGTAGCAATCCTTGATGCTCAATTCACTGTGGTTTCTCACTTTCTCAGCTAGAATCGAAATTAAGTTTTATCTAGTCGAATGATAGAACAATTAAACCAAACAATCTGTCATATGTATAATCCATGTATATGATTCACTCAATGCAAGCTAAGACGAGCATACTCAATTGCATAGGTCAGTCTCAATTCCAATAGGCTAAGATCACAATCATAACCATTATTAAATCCTGTCACAAGACAAAACTAGATCATGATTTGAACTTGATTCAAATCACATACACAGTCTCACATACTTCAGAATTTTCAGAAAAGTAGACTTTTAGTAAGAAGTTCCCACATGAAGATCATAAATCTAGAGCGTATTCCAATTCCTCAGATCATACAGTCTAGACTAGTTCACAACAATTAAGAACTCAAGCAATTCTTCTAAACATCCATGAGTCATTATGAGACTAAGAAAAACTACTTAGTACTTGAATTAAACTTCAAACCATTGTTCTTCAATAAAAATCCAACTTAAACCAAATCAAACGAATTAAAACATCTTAGATTCACTACAAGCTTGACCTCTTAGCCCTAGCTAAGAGGTTTAGCCGTTCATGATCCAAGGAAACATGAAAACAGCTAAAATAACATAAAACTAGAAAGCAAACTAGGAGGAGTTGTAGAACTCCGAATTCGACTTCTGCCGTCGCCCACCGTGCTCAATCCCTCCTAAGATGCCCTAGGAACGATTCCTAGGTCTCCTTTTATAGTGGAGAGGCTCTGCTGCGTTGGAATCATCCAGAAATTGCTTAAGGATACGCAGTGTGCAGAGAAAATCGAAACTTGTAGAACGCACTGTTACGCAGACGACCGGTCGCGCGACCGGTTTGAGCTCCTGGACGACTGGTCTCAAAAATGTAGAAAACGTCCAGAGAGTTTTCGGATATTCTGAGCCTGAGATTTTAATTCAAGGATCGGTCGCACGACCGGTCTGAGCAGTGGATGACCGGTCGCACGACCGGTCTTAACAGGTCCAGTGAGTTTTGGCCGCAGGGCCCTTTCTATTGAGTGATTGGACCGGTCGGACTACCGGTCCTGGGCTATGGACGACCTGTCGGACGACCGGTCTTCAGTGCTTTCTTCTGCATCCTTTCTTCTTTCCTCTGACTTCTTTCTTCCATCCTTTGACGCTTAGTCCTTTGATCTCTTGTACTTGTAAATGGCGTCTTTAAGTATCCAATTGATGAATCCTCTCTCTTATCCCTACAATCACAAATCCATGCATTAGATTAGTTTTTAAATCATGAAAACCTTGCATAAAGAGTGATGAATTGGGGTTAGAATATGCACAATTAAAAGCTCAACAAGGGGCTAGTGTTAACTTGATTCCCTACTCGGTCTACGAGCAACTTGGACTTGGTGAATTAAAACCCACGAAGATAACTCTACAACTTGCGGATCACTCTGTTAGAATACCGAGAGGAGTAATTGAAGATGTGTTAGTCCAAATCGATAAATTCTACTATCCAGTAGACTTTATCATTTTGGATACATAAGCGGTTACAAATGTATGCACTCAAGTTCCCATAATTCTAGGCCGACCATTCCTAGCAACCGCCAATGCTACAATCAATTGTAGGAATGGAGTCATGAAAATATCCTTTGAATATAACAATGAAGCTGAATGTGTTTAATTTGCATAAACAATCAGATGATGAGGTTGATGATGAAGATGAGATCCACATGATTAATTTCATTGATACAATTGTGGATGATGATGAGCCACTCTCAACTAAATTTTCCAAAACCTTGAAAGTTTACTTGGCTCATTTCAAGGAAGAAATAAATTTAGATATTAATGAGACCTTGGAAGAGCCAAATTCTGAAAATTTAATTGAAAAGACACCAATCACTGATTCGAACAATTTTTTTATGCAAGAATTTGATGGATTGGTGCTTGATTTACCTGAGAGGTCGATTTCTGAAAGTGTAGTAGTTGAGGACGTATTCCAACCTACACAAGTGACCGAGAAGGTCGAAGTTTCCTACACTCTAGAGGAGTGTTTGGCATATTTTGAGGATTGGGATGATCCTATGATCCTTGACATTGTTAATGCCTTAAGGAAAACTTCACCGGTGCCCACAAAGACTCCTTCCACGGAGTGTAACCCCGAAGTATCAATTGGGGAAGTACCGGTAGAATTTGATTTTGTGGAGAGCATAATGACTTGTGAAGAAGAAATCCAAGTCTCCACATCTCTTTAGTTTGTTCAAACCGAAGAGCACCATCTCTGGGATGATCCTTACTTGAACAATTTTTTCCTAGATAAGTTGGAAAGGAGATTCATGTTTAATGAATTCCAACCAAAGAAATTCTCCTTTCCTGACACATGGGGTGATAATTTTGAGAAACCTGCTGGAATTTCTAGTAGGATTTTCAATGGGTTAGCACGGCAAACATCACCCATGTGCACCATGAAGCAGGATGGTGGATGGTATTACTGAACAATCTTTTACTCCACCTCATAATCCTGCTAGATTCAATTCCTTTGGATGATCATATATATCAAGATTGATCTCCTAGTCTGACAGAGGTATAGAATAGTTTTATTAGTTTTAATTATTTAGTTATTTGGAGTTATAGACCTCCATGATTGACTCTCTCAAGTACTCTCATTCTCACTCTCCTTTATTTATATCATTGCTCTCATGTCATTGATTATTACATATCTTTTTACATTGAGGACAATGCAAGATTTTGGTTGAGGGTGACATTCCTAGATGAATCTAGTATTTTGTGACATTTCGAGCAATTTCTGTGGTAAAATTTTCAATTTTTCTGAAAATTCAAAACTCTTTTGGGAAACCTTGTTTATATGCACTTGGGATGTTACGAGTATGAGAGAAAGAGAGATGAAGTGATTGATTGTGAAGCTCTTAAAAACCTGTAATATAATAGTTTTCTGTATGAATTCCCCTATTTATTGTAAGTGCACTTTTCTGTGGCATACTAGTGCACCTTGTTTGTCAATTACTTAGGTCAGTGAGTCTAGGGTCGGTTGAGCTTAATGAAGACGAAGACCGAAGACTCGATACAGATCGGTTGCATCAGGAAAGAAGGAACAGGTAAAAGTGATGCCTTGGTGAGCCCTAACCTAGTACCTACCGAAAACCATTAACCTCTTGATGACCATGATCCAATAGGCATACCCTTAGTCATCTTAGATTAGCCCTAGGTGTCCCAAAAGACCACTAAAAGAATGGCCAAAGAGGTTGCATGTTCTGCTGAAAAACAGAAAAATACAGTAGGAAAACATGCTTGGCCGGGCGCCTGACCTGGTGTCCACCGGGCGCCCGACCTAGAGTGAATCCGTCCATGTGAATTGGCCTAAAACCAGAGGGTCACCGGGCGCCCGACCAGAACTTTTCCAGGCTCCCGACCAGTGCAAAAACCATCTAGCAGTACAAAGACCCAGTCTGGATCAATTTCGGGCGCCCGACCAGTGAAAGAAAGGCTATCAAGCGCACGACCAAAACTTGTCCGGGCGCTCGACTAGCTCAAAAATAGTCCAGTGTTTAAATCTTTTTTATGGACCGAATTTTGGGCGCCCGACCCAAGTTGACCGGGTGCCCGACCTTGCGCGAATATGCCCGTTATTTGACCGTTGGGAGAAACATTATAAAGGAGGGGGATTCATTTTTAGGGTGAACAGAGGGGATTTTGAGGAGATAGAAGCCACCATTGCTAGAGACCATTAGAGGCTCTATCCCAAACCCATAGCAAGTCATTCTCCTTGTGTTTTCATCACAAGCTTGGGCCATTCAATGACATCTTGTGAATGTACTTGTTCCCTCTTGATTCCTAGGGCTTAGACACCTTGATCATAGTTAAATCCCTTATCTAAACACTACCTAGGAGTCTAAATAGTTGTATGCCTCTAGGAAATCCATTTCCTACAATTTGTAGAGGTTTCACTATTCCCTAGCACCTTGGGCATCTCCAATGGAGCATCACATGCAAGGTAGCTAATCTTGGAGCTGAAGCCTTGGAAAAGCAGCGGCGTCAAAGATCGGGGGAGCACACGGGGAGCTGATTCAAGCATGGGAGAGCAAGAAGAAGCAACCCAAAGCGGTGCCACAAAGGGGCTCAATCCGACAAGTAAGGTTGTCTTGTTAGGAGTCCATCCACTCAATTCCCTGTGGGAGTTGAGTGTAGAGTTTGTTTGACAAACTCGAACTAGGGTCGTTTGCCGATCCTTGGCCTGTTAGTCGGCTTAAAAATCTAGGGACGTTAGCCGTTCCTTGGCCTGTTTGTCGGCCTAAAGACTAGGGGTTGTTCGGGACTCCTTGGCTCATTTGCTGAGCCTAAATTTAAGGATGTTAGCCGTTCCTTGGCTTGTTAGTCGGCCTAAACAAAGTCTCCAAGGGGGAGCCACCAACCCGAGTGTGAACGTGTAGGTTGGGAGGAACCTGTAAACTCCCCGGTTGGGTGGATCCGAGTTAAAACACCTTGGTTGGGAGGAACCAGATTTAAACTCCTCAGTGAATGTCGGTGTGCTCAAAGGGGTTGAGTACTTGAACCGGGAGTGGAGTAGACAAGTAGTCGAACCACTATACATCGTTGTGTTTGTGATTGTTCTGGAGCACATTTCTCTTTATGCATTGTGTTTAATTGGTTAATTATGAATGCTTAGTTAGGAATGTATGCTAGGCACTTGATAGGCACATCCACACTCACAAGATGTACCTTCACTACCTCATGTAGACTTGAGCTTTTGTTGATCCATCCTCTATAGTCCTCATGTGTTGATTGATTAGGTTGCTGATTGCATTTATCTCTTGCTAGTCTTTTGATTGGACCCACTTAGGCTTGGAAGCCGAAGTGTTAATCACTTACTTAGTTTAATTTGCAAAAACTGTTAAGTAGGCAAAAAGATTTTAAAAGGTCCTAATCACCCCCCTCTAGGACTTAGCTATAATTCTAGTTGCTCCTTAAGCTTCCGCATGTGTATGCATAGGGTGTCGTGTTAGACTACCCGACACAATTTCATTTATGTTATCAATAGAACATTTGAATACTTTTGAGTCTAGTTCACATTACACGATTCTCATGGTTTGAAGGGATTATGTAGATTTGTAGATTAGCTAGACTGAGATTTAAGGTGTCAAGGAACCAAGTCGGGGAACTTTGTCCATCCTTGTTCATGTGAAATTAGAGAAAAAGAATGGAAGATATGGATTTCTAAAAATCCTATCTCATGTGAAAAAAGAAAAAAAATGATTATTATTGAATACTTGTTGAAAAATTCTGAAAATGGTTACCTATTACCAACTGGGGGATGGTCTATCCGTAACCAAAACCGGAAATGGGAAGTAGAGTGAAAGTTGTCGAAGGAACGGTAAGGCAAATTCGTGTCATAGGCATTTGGTTGATTTGTACACTTTTAAATTTTTTGTTTCGTCAATTTATGAAGAAGGTAATTCTGGAGAATCATAAGATGAATATTCACGATGCACACTAGACCGCACCTGTTTGGATTCTTCTATTTATCAATCAATCGATGTGAATTCTATGTGAAACACTTATTATATTTAGGGAGTTTAGGATTTCAGTTTCATATCATTAAGTTTCTCTAAATTTCATGCTCGTATGTCTTTAAGTCTATAGAAGTATAGTTTCCAAGAGAGAGTTGAGTTTTTAGAGAAGTGAGTTGTTTCACGCATGTTTTGCTCGGGACTAGCAAAATGCTGGTTGGGGGGTGTGTAGAGCTTCTAATTTATACATATTTGAACCCTATTGCATCACATTGTATGCATGATTTGTATATTAAAAGACCTACCTAATGCATGTTTTGTGGTTGTAGAAATGAGAGAGAGAGACTTCACCTAATTGATGGCTAAAAGAACACCTTTTGAAGCTATTAGATGATGATAGAAGGTGAGCCAAGGAAGGGAAGAAGAAGCAAAGAAAGAAGATATAGAAAAGAAGACCAAATGCAAGCTAAATAGACCCAAACCGGTTAAGACCGATCGGCCATGTGGCAGCCCACCCTTTTGTGCTTGCTGGATCAAATCCAGACTAGTCTGACTGATCAAGACTGGTCGGCTAGTCAGCTCCGACCAGTCATGACCAGTCGGCCAGTGCAATTTGTGAATACTTCCAGCAGCTTGTTCAGCAAACTCCGATTTTTCATGTGCTGCGTGACCTATTACCCAAATTTGAAAGTTTCTATGTCTGTGGAGCTTCTCCATTATAAAAGGACACCTAGGGTTGGATCTAAACACATCATCGAAGGCTTGGAAAGTCGTGGGAGGTGGAGAGGATCGCTGTGGAGCGTCTGCAACTCCTCTGAATCGGGGTTTTTTTTTTATGTTTTCAGTAGTTTTTCCTTTGAGTTTTAGTTTAACCTATTGATAGTTGGCTAAACCCTTTAACTAGGGCTAAGAGGTAAAAATTTTAATTATTTGCAATGTCTAATTCGAATTAGTTCAAGTACTTTTGGGTTTTATGAAGAACACTTCTAGTTCTAGTTTGAAATAAAGTTAGTATTTTTAGTTAATCTTCTCTCTTGTGAGTGCTCTTACATGAGATGTTTTGATTACTGAGATTGCTTAATGGGGGTGTTGATTGATAGGATTTTGAGTTGTAGAGATCTTAGATCCATTATGATATGTTGGATGCGAGGGGATCTTACAAACTAAGTTTCCTAAGTGCTTATCTAGAACTAAACTAGAAGAAGTTCTTATCTTTGAGATTAATTTGAGATATGTGTTTATGTATTAATTTTGGTTCAATAGAAGTTCAATTCATGCTTCTAAATCAAGTCTAGTGACAAGGCTTAAGGAAAAATCATGAATGTGATCTTGCTTGTTTTGTAAAGGATTGGGCTGTGTGATTGAATACACCTAATGCCTTAGTTGTTTATGAGAGAACCATATTAGTAGATGATCCATTTATGTTAGATGCATTATGATGATTTGATTGCTCTATATTCTGGTTGGATAGGGATAGAACTCCGATTTCAATTGAGTTATTGGTTTGAATGATTTGAATTGGCATTGTGAATGATTATAAGTGGATCCTTGGTGCTTTAGTGTTTATTTCCCTGATTTAGTTATAAAATAAATAATTTTATGTTCCTAATTTTCATCAATCATTACAAATCCGAATTTAGCCCATCCTAGTTATAAAACTTAGAATTGTTACGACAATCCCTGAGGATCGACCTCGGTCTTATTGAGAATTATTACTGCATCGTAGCCTTGTTCTTTGATAAGTGCCTAATATTGTATAATTAACCTTAGATATTTAGAGTATTATCATTGTTTTTTTGGTTAATTATCCATCATTAGATGTGTTTTTTCCATTCAGGTGATTAATGGAGGCTGAAGGAGATATGAGCCAATTAGGACGTTTTAAGGCCTAAAAGTGATTAAGATCAAGTGTGTGATGATCCTGAAGGAAATTGAACCTTTAAAGATTAAAGGATGGATCATTTTCTACGATGGACCGTATCACAGCACCGCACATTTGAAATTCTAGGCTGTGCATATTTGATGGTAATAATTTGACGATCATACGAGTTTGGACGGTCAAGATTGAATGTCCACATGTGGGACCAACCATGCCAAGCAAAAGGTGGACCCCACCTTTCACTATGCAATGTCCAAAGGGGCTGTCCCTCATTAACACATCACGTGTAACATTGCAACCCATCCATCAGCAGCAGTAGGGCCACTGATCCAATCTTAGCCATTCATTAAGGTGGACCCCACCTGTTGAGCACATCTTCCACCCAACCGTCCACATCCAACTCTTGGACATTCAACCAGGCCGTCCATCCATCCATTTCACCAACTTGTAGCTGCTCCAAGGCAGAACCAATGGAAGCTATGGAAGCTCCAGTGACCAGCACCATCCACGTCCGACCATTTTAGCAAATTACAAGAATTTACAGCCATCCAGATGTGGACCCGTTCATCAATGGTCCAGCTTCATCTCAGCTGGCCAGCAAAGGCTATCCATCAGCACCACACGTTGGTAGCTAAGGACGTCTCAAGATTTTCCATAGTTCCATCATTAGTTGGCCAAGATCAACCGTCCACCGATCAAGACCATCCATCGACTACTGCCCACCTTTAACTCCAGAGTTCATGATCAGATGATCAACGACCAGCAAGGTGAAACCATGCATCTGTCCAGTTCAATGGATGTTACCGTTATCGGTAAATCCTTCAGTGGATGACACCCTTATAACAACACCCTTATAAAAATCCTTCCACTTCAAGGCAGACGTTGCCTCCGCCTGATATTACCGAACCAGGGTTCATCCCTCCGACTAATTCGACGGACATCCCCCAGGGAGACCCCAACATGCCATCATAAAACCCATTACTTGATACTTCCGGAAATCAAGAGGATGTCATGCGTTTCCTCGGAAATACACTCCTAACCCTCAATGCCGGATTTCAAGCCTTGTCTAATCGGCTTGATAAGCATTTCTTGGAGCCCCAGCGACAATCTTCCAAAGGGTTGCCGGCACAACCTATACTAGTGGCTTCCAGACATTCCACGGATGAACCACAAGTCCAACCGAACCGTCCTCCGTCAAATCGAATGCCACTCGGCAACCAAGCCCCTGTACTACCCCCGCATTCCATACACTCCAGTACTTCCCGGCAACAGAAATCTCAGGGGTCCACCGTCGAAACGTCAGGTTATACCTTACCATGGGAAGGAGACCTCAAAAGAATCCATGATCGTTTTGATGATATGGAACAACGATATCAGGCAAATCGACCATCTGCTGCTGTGGCGTCTATACATCAGTCCGAGTCTCCTTTCACCTGCGAGGTCATGGAAGCACCTTTGCCGAGGAAGTACCGCACGCCTGTCATTACCTCGTATACAGGTACGGGCGATCCTCTCAAACATCTGGAAATGTATAGGTCTCTTATGGAGTTGGAGGGACAGGGTCAGAAATCATGTGTAGGGCTTTTTCCCTAACCTTAAAGGAAGATGCTCGTACATGGTTTCGGGGGCTAAAGCCTCGATCCATCGGGTCCTTCGCACAGTTATCGGAGCTATTCCTCTCTCAATTCATGGGAAGCATCCGTACTAAAAAGCCAGCATCTCACCTAATGGATTTGAAACAGCAGCATGGGGAGACGATAAAGGAATTTACAATATGGTTCACTGTAGAAGCCGTCCAAACTGAAGGTTATACTGAAGAAAAAGGCCTCACCGCCCTTATAGCTGGAATTACAAGCGAGAAATTTAGATTCGCCCTAGATAAGAACCCTCCTAAAACCATGATGGAATTCCAAGGAAAAGTTCAGAAATATATCAATGCGGAAGAAGTTGCTTTGGCACGTCACGGTATACAGGGCAAGAAGCGCAAACCAGAGGAAATTTCTCCCCGGGATAAGAAATATCGGCGTGATCGACGGGACCGCTCTCCCAAGAAGATTTATTCTGGTAAATATCATAACTACACTCCTCTCAACTGATCCCTTGAAAAGGTGCTAATGGAGATCAAGCATAAACCATATGTGAAATGGCCTGCAAAAATCAAATCGGATCCTAAAAAGAGAGATAAGAGCAAGTTTTGTTATTTCCATAAAGACCATGGGCATATCACCCAAGATTGTATATCTTTACGAGATCACATCGAAGCTCTCATTCGAAAAGGTCATCTTCAAGATTATGTTGTCCGACAAGGTCGATCACCTAAAAGGGCGGAAGCCCTGCCACATTAGAAGAAGTCACCTCACCATCATATTTCACAAGAAGACATTGAACCTACAGGGGAGATTCGGTCCATCGCCGGAGGACCAGCTTGCGGAGGAGATTCTCAAGCTTCAAGAAAAGCATACACTCGTAAGGCATCTAAAAAGCCCCAGCATATCTACTGGTTAGAATAGAAGCCCAACACGTCAGACTTCAGCCATCCTCCAATCTCCTTCTCCCTCGAGGATGTAGAGGGGATTCACTTCCCTCACGAAGACTCCATCGTGGTCGCGCTGAAGGTATCAAATTATCTGACTCATCGTATTATGGTGTATACAGGTAGCTTTGCTGATATTCTCTACCTGGAGGCTTTCAACAAGATGACGCTCGCCAGGAGCCTGCTCAAACCAATTTCAACCCCTCTCATCGGTTTCGAGGGCGAAGTGGTGACACCTGAAGGAAGCATTGACCTTCCAGTCACCTTTGGCGAGAACCCAGCGAAAATGACTATCTTCGTAAATTTCCTCATGGTAGATCGAAGACCAGCATATAACGCCATTTTGGGTCGACCTTCGCTTAACAAGGTAGGGGCAGTGTTGCATCCGCTAAACTTGTGCGTAAAATTCCCTACCCCAAATGGCGTCGGGGTTGTACGAGGAAATCAAAAGGAAGCCCGAGCGTGTTACGAGATAGCGGTACAAGATGGGAAAAAGGCCCAGACGACGCCAGTTATGATGGTGGCACAAGATCCATCAGGTCTTTTGACGGCAACCTCGTTGGACCCAAGAGAGAACGCTCTCCAATCTGGAACTCCTGGAGAAGAGACAGTGGCAATCCACTTAACTGAAGACGACTCGTCCAAAGTTGTCTGCGTGGGATCCTCTTTAAGCAGCGTCTTTTGGGAAAATCTGGTCTGTTTCCTTACCGAATACCAAGATGTGTTTGCCTGGTCTCATAGAGACGTGCCGGGCATTGATCCCAGTGTCATAGCACATCGTATGAACGTTAATCCGAAGTATAAACCTGTTCACCAGCGCCGGCGTGCCTTCACTACAGAGAGGCAAATGGTAATTAAGGCCGAGGTCGAAAAGTTGCTCACAGTCAAGTTTATAAAAGAAATCGACTACCCAGAGTGGGTCGCGAAAGTGGTTCTTGTTCGAAAAGCTAATGACAAGTGGAGGATGTGCGATGACTATTCTGATTTGAACAAAGCGTGTCCCAAAGATAGCTTCCCGACACCGCAAATCGATCAGCTGGTTGATTCGATGGCAGGGCATGCCCTGCTAAGTTTCATGGATGCCTATTCTGGTTATAATCAGATTATGATGCATCCGCCTGATAGCCAGCACACCGTCTTCATCACCGACTGAGGCCTATATTGCTACCAGGTAATGCCTTTTGGTCTTAAAAATGCAGGGGCCACCTATCAACGCCTCGTCAATAAAATATTCGCCACATAAATCGGCAGGAATATGGAGGTTTATGTCGACGACATGCTCGTGAAAAGCGTTGTAGAAAATGACCACCTTGCAGATCTTCGAGAAGCTTTTGACTTAATGAGGAAGTATCGGATGAAACTAAATCCAGAGAAATGTGAGTTCAGTGTGTCCGCCGAAAAATTTCTCGGATTTATGGTTGGCCAGTGAGGAATCGAGTCAAATCCTGAAAAAATAAAAGCATTGATCGAAATGAAGTCTCCGACCACTCTCAAAGATGTCCAACGTTTGGCGGGTCGCATCGCATCGTTGAACATGTTCATTTCGCGGGCCTCAGACAAGTGTTTACCCTTCTTTAAGCTTCTCCGAGCCACCGCCAAATCTGATTGGGAGTGGACACCGCAATGCGAAGAAGCGTTCCAACAACTGAAGCAATATATGAGCGCACCTCCCGTTTTATCTAAACCTGTGGCGCACGAGCAACTTCTTCTTTATTTATCTGTGTCTTCTCCGGTCGTTAGTGCTGCTTTAATAAGAGAAGATTCTGGGGTACAAGGGCCCGTTTATTATATTAGTCGAGCAATGGTGGATGCCGAAACTCGGTATTCTGATATGGAAAAGTTGGCCCTTGCTTTAGTCACGGTTGCCTGAAAACTGCGACCCTACTTCCAAGCCCACGCTATATTAGTGCCAACAAATCATCCGTTATGACAGGTCCTTCAAAAACCTGAGGTTTCAGGGCGATTAACTAAATGGGCGGTCGAGATCAGTGAGCACGATATTTCGTTCTGCCCTAAGACCGCCATCAAGGGTCAGGCCGTGGCTGACTTCACCGCCGAATTCACATACTCCTCTCCCGATGATAATTCTGCGACTAGCTACCAGCCACCCTGGTCACTCTTCGTGGACGGGTCCTCAGGGGCCACCGGTAGCGGAGCAGGCCTAATTCTAGTTGCTCCAGATGGGTTGCGTTTCCAATACGCTTTACGATTTGATTATCACATCTTAAATAATGAAGCAGAATATGAGGCTCTGATCGTTGGCCTCGAACTAGCAAACGTCCTCTCAATTCAGAATCTACTCATTCATAGTGACTCTCAGCTCATAGTCAATCAGGTACTCGGTGATTTTGAGGCAAAAGAAGAAAGAATGGCCTTATACAAATCTCGAGTGCTCATCCTGCTCGCGAAGCTAAAGAATTATGAAATAGTCCACATCCCTCGCGAGAAGAACCAACTTGCGGATTCTTTGGCAAAACTCACCTCCGCACCAGAGTCTGAGTTATCACAATCGATTCCCATCGATCACCTTCGCACCCCGAGTATCGGCCAAGCAACTCCTGGGCAAGTGATCGTGGTCCATCCCTCTCCATGTTGGATGGACCCCATTGTCCTCTATCTCAGGGATGGACATCTCCCAGACGACAAGAAATCCGCACGACAAATTTGTCATCGAGCTGCCAGGTATATTTTACAAAATGGAACGTTATTACGTAGGAGTTTCACTTTGTCCTATTTAAGGTGTCTTCACCCAGAAGAAGCACATCGTGTTCTAGATGAAATACACCAGGGGGCATGTGGTAACCACCCAAGGGGACGATCTCTAGCATATAAGGTGATGAGGCAAGGATATTATTGGCCCATTATGAAGGCAGATGCGATCGAATTCTCTAAAAAATGTGACAAGTGACAGCGATTTTCTCCTATACCTCATGTACCGTCTGAGCAAATGACGCCAATGGATAGCCCTTGGCCCTTCGCCTAATGGGGAGTCGATATCATCGGGCCCTTGCCTACCGAAAAGGTCAAAATAGGCTTGCAATCGTGGCGGTTGATTACTTCACCAAATGGGTCGAGGCAGAACCATTAGCCAGAATTATCGAGAAACAGACCACTAAATTCGTATGGAGGAATATCGTATGCCGTTATGGGCTCCCCCACACTATAATCACCGATAACGGAAAGCAATTCGACAACGCCGCTTTCGATGAATTTTACGGAAAATGGAAGATATATAATGTTCGCACCTCTCCATACCATCCTCAGGCAAATGGGCAAGTTGAAGCGGTGAATAAAATCATTAAGCATCATTTAAAGACCAAGCTTGGTGAGTGTAAAGGTATGTGGCCAGAACTCCTGCCAGAAGTCTTATGGGCATATAGGACCACGACCCGCACATTAACAGGCGAAAGTCCTTTCTCCTTGGCATTCGGCACCGACGCAGTAGTACCGGTTGAAGTTCAATTACCTTCGTATCGAATCGAGCAGTATGATCCCACTTATAATCAGGAAGGTCTCCGACTTCATCTCGACCTCTTGGAAGAATGGAGGGATGCCTCCCAGCTACGAGCCGCAGCGTATCAGCAGCACATTGCTCGCTATCGTAATGCTAAAGTCCGGCCTAGAGCATTCCAGCTCGGTGATTTGGTCCTTAGACAGAACCTTGGAGCTCCTGCTCGTTCGCTGGACCCAAATTGGGAGGGCCCGTATCGAGTCATCAAAATTGTACGACCCAGTACTTATTATCTTGAAGATATGCAGGGAAGACCTGTACGTCGCCCTTGGCATGTGGAACATTTGCTACGGTATTTCCCTTAATTCGATGTAATTTTGAACGACATTCGAATAAATATGAATTAAAGTCAGTCTTTTGGTCGCTACTCCATTTAATGGGACCTGAATAGCCCTGAAGAGAATACATACATTCTCTTGGCCAATTGTCTACCCTTGGTAGAATTAAAGTCAGTCTTTTGGTCGCTACTCCATTTAATTGGACCCGAATAGCCTCGAAGAGAATACCCACATTCTCTTGGCCAATTGTCTACCCTTGGTAGAATCGAAGCCTCAATCTATAGATCAGTCTATCTCCACGCGGACATAGTCACCACGACCCCCGGATTGAGCCTAACTCATTACTACGTGAGTTAAGTATGAAGGCATTCAGTTTACAAGAAAGGAAGAACGAAAGAAAGGAGAAATAAGACGCCAACAACATCATCAAAAATGTGTTTTTTCATTCATCTCAATTGATTACAAAGTCAAATTGTTTATAAAGCAAAATTAATACATGAGTTGAAGTAAAGAAAAGAAAGATAATCATTCTCACGCATCGGTTGAAGGAGGAGCGGCACTCTCGACTTCAGGGCCCACTTCGGAAACCCCTCCAGCTTGAGTGACCTCGGTCACTTCGTTCTCGACAGCCGCTCTTTCCCCCACAGCTATGATGGCCGCGACCTTCTCGAATTCACCCATATCAAAAGATGGGGACATCCGTTGCACTACTCGTAGTGCGAAGTCGCTACCAGCATCTTACGACTCATATCTCTCATCGTCGTACAGCTGCGAAGTTCGGAACTCCGTAATGGCTTGGGCTCCTTCAGAGAGCATCTTGACAAGGGCTACTCTCTCCTCATCCCAGTGGATCGAGTTGTCCTTGAGCTGTGTGAGAGTGGAGCTCTCTTTATCCAAATTGTTGCTAACTTCCTTGAGCTGCGACTTGGTCTCTGCGAGCCGCTCCTCCAACGAGATCTTGTCTTGATGGAAGATCTCTCTCTCTCTGCCTTCTCCTTAAACTCCGCGAGCTTGGCGAAGTTGGAGTCCAAAGCCTGATATCTATTAGTCAGGACCTGGACCTTCTCGATGAGGATCTTTTTCTCCTGAGTCATCTTCGCGATCAAGGTCTCGCGAGACTTGATGACTTGGTCCCTTCCGTGGACTGCCTTCTCAAGAGCAACCCTCTTCCCGTTAGCCTCATCTATCACACGACGGGTGGCGAGGATGTCACGCCTTGTTCGTAGAATGAGGTCCAAGCCCTACGGAACAGAAGAAAGGTTATGAGATACGTACTCGGGAGCAAAACAACAGGGTCAAATTAAAACATATGTTACCTGTACCATCCTCACTCCCGCTTCGAGGAAGAGGTTTTCAGTACTTGGCTTGGGAAGGGTGCCAAAGGTCTGGGGGGAGATGTTGTCAAACAGGAACTTGCAGATCGGGTGGAGATGACAGGGGACGGTGAATGCTCCGCTTCCAGAGGGCTGGGCTACTATTAGTCCAGTCGGGCTCGCAGCTTGAGCAATAGTCGGCTCGCGAGCACCTTTAGGCTCGCGAGATTCTTCAGCTGGGGGGCAGCTTGCCCCCGCCCCGTCGTCTCTCGGGGAGTTATCGACAATATTAATAACTGGTGGTTTAGGAGGAACCACCAGTGAAGGAGCCATAGGTGCAGGTGCCGCTGGCGTAGCCACCGCGGCCTCAAGAAGAGGAGTTTGGGCAGCTCCACCCGTTCGATTAGACGGATGAGAAGGACCGGTAGACGCCTTCTTCTGCCTCTTCGAATTTGTGCCCTTGAGGCGAGGCAGCAACCCTCTCTTCTCCCCAGCATTTGTCATCGCAACCTCCTCGCGAGATATTAGTCCTGCCGCTGTGAGTTGAGAGGCTGACAGACAAGCCTCGATATGCCTGTCTCGAGCAGGCAACTTGTACAGCCTCATGATATTTTCGTGAATTCCTCCCTTCAGGTTCGGCTTCCCCAATGCCGGGATACCTGCAAATACGAGCAGAGGTTAGAAATGCAAAAACCCTAAACTGGCTTGCAAAGCCTGCGGAGTGTGAAACTGTGCCCACCTTCACAGAAAAAGCGGTTCACACCAGGGCCCCCAGAAGCGGATCTTGACTCAGACTCCCAACTCCCGAAAGCATAGAACCAGCGTTTCCTCCATCCGGGATAATATGAAGAGGGTTTCCCCAGGACAAAGTTATCCCGGTGCCAGTAACATAGGTAATACCAGCCTTCGCTGGAGGGGGCTTTCTTGAGTCAGAACATTCGAAGAAACTCTTCGGCGGTTAACACCCCGTTCCCAGCTTGTGCCTAGAGAGCGAAGGAGCTCAGGACCACCCTCCATCCGTTTATGATAAGTTGCCCAGGGGCAATCTTATAACTCCGGAGTACACCGCGAATGAAGGGGTGGAGATGAAGGCGCACCCCAAGAATAAATAAGTATTCATAGATGGCAACGCATCTTGGGGGAGGAGAATCCGGGGTTTCTCCCTCTCCGGGTAACCGGAGAACGACCGAGTCAGGGATTTGATATCTCTCCCACAACTCATTCGGCCGTTCCTCCGACAGGATGGATGGGTACCAGGACGCGGAGTACCTACCCGCCGGAACCCTCTTATTGTTGGAGGAAGAAGATTCCGGGGTGGCATCCCCCAGGGGGACAGTCTCCTCATCAGAATCTCCAGCCATGGAAGTTTTTAAGATAAAAAGGAGAGAGGAAAGGAATACTCTGGAAGAAAAGAAGAATGAGGAGCGGAGTTATACCAGAAACACCGAAGAAAGAGAATTACACCGGAAGAAGAAGGATACATCAGGAGAAAGTAAGGAAAGAAGAAGAGTTTTCGAAAACCTCTGTGAAAATTCAAAGATTTGGCAGACTCCGTATATTTATAAGCAATCATTCCGCAGGATTTGACGACACGTGGCGATCGCCCGTTTGGCACAGCAGTCGAACAAGCATGGCTATTAATTCCACGGACACGTGGCGAGCGTCCCTTCATTTCCTCTCTGTCGAAAAGCTGTGGAAGGCTGGTGCTCATTAATGCCAGCCAATCATGTACGGCTTCATCTCCGATAAAGGTATTAGGTGGTTATGCATGCCAGTAAACAAGTCCTTCCCTTAGACTTCTCGGCGATAAGGACTTGGGGGGCATCTGTTATAGTTAAATTGTGGTGATCGGAGGATCTCGCAAGATCTCGAGACGTGCGAGCACCCTTATAATAATATTTGACTTGCGAGCCCATCTGGTCGAGGCTCGCACATTAGACAAGTACGACACATAGTTACCGAGTCATCGAGCCCTTATGGTCGATGCTCGAATATTAGGAGAGTACGGAATACCTTTCTCAACATGCGAGCACCTCAGCTCGTGGTCACCGAAAGGTGTCACATCTCAGCATGTGAGCAGCTATTTTCAAATCAAAGCCTTCTCTGCCTTTATAGTTCCAGCAGCCCGTATAGACCGATTTTAGGTTTATCTTTGCCCGTGGCACTAGATCTCAGGGGATCACTATCAGGAAACGTAATCGACCAGATGTCTAATTGGATTATGCCGTTACCTTATTTAGGGATCAACAGGATAAGCACCTTATCCCCGGAAATCAGCAGTAATCTTGACGTCTTACGTAACAGAGTGGGTTATTTGGATCTATATAAACGGATGGCTTCATCGATAAGCAAGGTAGACTATCTCTCAGTCCAAAAGCCCATTCTTTCCTCTATAGTCCTATCCCATCTAACTTAAGCTTTGGAAGGCTAACGGCCGGACGCCGGCCACCCTTAGTTTTCCTTTGTGCTTTTTCAGGTTCAGGAGGAAACTGCCTGGAAGGAAGGTGAACATCTGGAGGACCGTGTTACAAAATCCGACGTAAACAGACCAGGTAATGCCTTTTGGTCTTAAAAATGCAGGGGCCACCTATCAATGCCTCGTCAATAAAATATTCGCCACACAAATCAGCAGGAATATGGAGGTTTATGTCGACGACATGCTCGTGAAAAGCGTCGTAGAAAATGACCACCTTGCAGATCTCCAAGAAGCTTTTGACTTAATAAGGAAGTATCAGATGAAACTAAATCCAGAGAAATGTGCGTTCGGTGTGTCCGCCGAAAAATTTCTCGGATTTATGGTTGGCCAGCGAGGAATCGAGGCAAATCCTGAAAAAAATAAAAGCATTGATCGAAATGAAGTCTCCAACCACTCTCAAAGATGTCCAACATTTGGCGGGTCGCATTGCATCATTGAACAGGTTCATTTCGCGGGCCTCGGACAAGTGTTTACCCCCGCAATGCGAAGAAGCGTTCCAACAACTAAAGCAATATATGAGCGCACCCCCCGTTTTATCTAAACCTGTGGCGCACGAGCAACTTCTTCTTTATTTATCTGTGTCTTCTACGGCCATTAGTGCCGTTTTAATAAGAGAAGATTCTGGGGTACAAAGGCCCGTTTATTATATTAGTCGAGTAATGGTGGATGCCGAAACTCAGTATTCTGATATGGAAAAGTTGGCCCTTGCTTTAGTCACGGCTGCCCGAAAACTGCGACCCTACTTCTAAGCCCACGCTATATTAGTGCCAACAGTTGGTTGGCTATATTAGTGCCAACAGTTCTCACGGCTACCCGAGAATTTAGACTTCCATTGTAGCATTGTTGGCTAAACTTCTAGCTAAGGCTAGGGGTGAAGCCTTTGAAGAAATTTGCAAGCTTTAGTTTTTTTCGTTCAACAGTTGTGCTTGAATGTTGGAGTTCTCTTTGGTTGATTGGTTTGGTTATCCACATCGGCAGACGCTATTGTTGTGTAAGCCCCTTGATCCATCGTCGACTCCTGGCACATTGGATGCTTGGGATCCCTTGCACACTAATTTGCAAGTTCATGATCGATAAAGTCCCTTGATCCATCGTCGACTCCGGGCACGATGGATGCTTTAGATTCCCTATGGTCATCGAGCTAGTGCAGGTGAAGTCATCGATCTGTAAAATCTCTTGATCCATTGTAGACTCCGGGTACATTGGATGCTTTGGATTCCCTGCGATCGATAGACGAGATCTTAACGGTTGGATCGGTCAATTAAAGCCTCCTATCTTGTAAGTATGCATTTGATCGTATGATTTGTGATCTTATCGATTTACTTGTTGGCCAAGTTGTTAATCTGTACAATTCCTTAATCCATTGTCGACTTCGGGCACAGTGGATGCTTGGAATTCCCTGTGATCAACTAACGAGTGCTTCATGGGCAAATCAATCGGTTTAGATCACCATCTTTTATGAAATATGCAAGTGGTTTAACAGCTTTATCTTCCGATTGGAACGGATCTTTATTCGACTTCTAATTGAGTTATAGTTAGACCAATGAATCAAACCTTGTGGATGAATCAAAGGTGGACCATTTTTGTCTTTCATCATACACAACTTGCTCCACTCTCGTGGATAATTCAGATTTCATCTCTCGCACTTAAACTAATTCCTCTAAGTGTTCTTAACCTCAATCCCCGTGGTTCAACCTCTGTTTCACCGAGTATTTACTACTTTGCTACCTGCACTTGGGTGTGCAATCTTCGGATTGTAGCACACTTAAGGCGAGCGAACACATGACCTTGAAGAACGACATCCAAAACTTGATCGATGACTGTAAGATCGTTATCTCAGTCCCCAGAACTCCTCCAGTTGCTCTCACTAACATCTTTCAGAACCCTTTGCCTCAGCATCCGATGGACCCCAGTTCATCTCGCGGCCCTACCGTCAACAGCATAGAAGAAGGAGAGCGCATCGATCGCTTCTTCTCCCCCATTCAGTCCATACATGCCTACACTTATGGGCCAACAAATCCTCCTCCGATCATGCAAGGGCAAAATTCCTTCCTTCCCTCAGTTTTTAAACCATTGGTACTCGAGGAAGCACCTCCATATGACGAGTCGGTCGTCGAGCCACAAATAATGCCAACTCCAGAACCTGTCATTTTGCAAGGGGCACCTTATGATTGCCAATATTGGGAGCCAATCATATTAGAAGGGGTGTCATCATACATTGAGGCTAAATACGAGCCTTTCATCCTACAAGGGGCAGCACCATCGCAGGAGCAATTCAATACCCAATGGAGGCTTCACACCTATCAGCATCAGGAACCCTTAGTCTTAATAAGAGCTCATCCTCCAATCAATTCAGTCATATTACAAGGGGCAGCTCCTGCTCCTGAGCCATAAAGATGACTAGGAGGTATGTTAATTACACTACACCAGCGCATCAAACAACTCTTCAATAGAAAGCCCAAGGATAGGGTGCAGTTCCTTAGTTCGAGGGTCACATGATTCACCGGCCGTGGAATAAGCTTACTCTACAAGTTGTAAGGCGTGGCCCCACCTGGGGTTCATCTATGGCATCCAGCCTGTCCGGCATGTCACCACCATGAAAGCTGGACACCTCAAAAGTGAGCAGATCCGACCATCATGTTGGCCACGACATTAATTTGGACGCTTTTGGATGGTTGTTAATTGTATTCAACGAGGAGGCCATCGTGCATGAGTTGAACTCCAACGACTTGATGGGATGCCCCAAAAGTTGGACGCTGATCAGGTGGCGTTGCTCGCACCACCACAATATTGTTGCTCTGGGGTTCTGAGTAACAAAAACATTCATAGACAATCAAAAGCATTCACAAAAGTATACAAGAGAAAGATATTGCAAGGCAAATTTTATTTTAAAGATTCTGAGATCTTGTACATTCTAGGCTGTGGTCTAACATAATGTTAGCTTCCCTAAGTGTAGGGTTGCGATGTAGTAATAATCTCGGTAAGACCGAGGTCGATCCACAGGGACTTGTGTAGGAATTCACAAAACACTTCCAATGGTTTTTAATTGAGAACTAACTAAACAGGATTTTGGAATTGAATGTAGATAGCAATTTTGAACTAAATTGAATGTAATCAATAATAAAAAGCATTAGGGGTTCAAGGATCCACTTGTAGCAATCCTTGATGCTTAATTCGCTGTGGTTTCTCACTTTCTCAATTAGAATCAAAATTAAATCCTATCTAGCTGGATGATAAAGCAGTTAAAACAAACAATCTGTCATATGTGTGATTCAAATACACAATTCCCTCAATTCAGGTTAGGACTTGAGTATGCTTAATTGCAGAGGTCAATCCTAGTTCCAAAAGATTAAGATCACAATCATAATCATCATTAAACTCTATCATAAAGCATAACTAGATCATGATTTGAACTTGATTCAAATCACATAAACAACCACACATAAGCAGAAATTCTAGAAAAGTAGAACTTTTGGTATGAAGTTCCCACATGAGGATCAAAGGTCTATAGCGTATTGAATCCGATTCCTCGAAGCGTACAGGTCTAGAATCATTCAAAATAATTAAGAACTCAAGCAATTATTCTAAACATCCATGAGCCATCATAAGATTAAGAAAAACTACTTAGAACTTTATTCAAACTTCAAACCATTGTTCTTCACTATTAATCCAACTTGAAACCAAAACAAACGAATTGAAACATCTTAGATTCACTACAAACTTCACCTCTTAGCCCTAGTTAAGAGGTTTAGCCGTTCATGATCCAAGGAAACATGAAAGCAACTAAGAAAAATATAAAAACTAGAAGAACAAACTAGGAGGAGTTGTAGATCTCTGGATCTGACTTCCACTGCCTCCCACCGTGGTAAATCTCTTCTAGGATCCCCTAGGAACGAGCTAGAGGAGTCTTTTTATAGGTTTGGAGCCCTAGGTGCAAAAAACTTCGAGAAAATCCACAAAAATAGCACTTTGCGCAGCAAAATTCGGAGCTTATAGAAGAAGCTCTATTACGCAGCCGACCGGTCGGACGACCGGTCTGAGCCCAGGGACGACAGGTCGTAAAAGGTAAAAAAACGTCCAGAGAGTTTTCTGGAAATTCGAACTTGAAAATTTAATTCAACGACCGGTCGGACGACCGGTTTGAGCAGTGGACGGCCGGTCGGACGACCGATCATGAATGGTCCAGCAAGGTTTGGTAGCAGAATCCTCCTGTTGGGTGTCTGGACCGGTAAGACGACCGGTCCTGGGCTATGGCCGACCGGTCGGATGACTGGTCTTCAGTGCATTTTTCTGCCTTCTTTCATGTCTTCTTTGTTTTCTTTCTTCCATCTTTTGGTGCTTGGTCTTTTGATCTTCAATGCTTGTAAGCAGCGTCTTTAAGCCTTCAATTGATGAATCCTCTCTTTCATTCCTGGGTCTTTAATCACAAAACCATGCATTAGTTGGGTCTTTAATCATGTATTTCAAGCATAGTTAGTGATGAAATGGGGTTAGAAGTTATACATTTAAGAGCTTAACACACCCCTAACCAACATTTTGCTAGTCCCGAGCAAAACATGAGTGAAACAAATCTCATTCTTCAAAACTAACTCTCCTTCAAAACCTATGCTTTTATACACTCTAAGACATATAAGTATAAAATAAAAAAAACTAAGTGATAGAGATTGAAACCTTGAACTTTCCAAAATATACCAAGTACTCATATGAAATTCTCACTGATTGATTGATAAATAGAAGACTCCCAATAATTTAACCTAGTGTGCTCAGTGAATGCTCATCTCACGGATTTTCGGGGTTACCCTCTTCATGAATTAGCTAAGGTAGGGATTCAATGGTGTATAGATCAGCAACAAGCCTTTTACAGGAATTTACCTTACCGTTCTTCCGATGACTTTCACACTAAGTCCCATTTCCGGCTTTGGTTACGGGTAGACCATCCCCTGGTTGGTAATAGATAGCCCTTTTTGGAAATTTTCACCATATTTTCAATCATTCCCATATATTCATCCTTCCTTTCTTTTCATACATATTAGATAGGATTTTTAGAAATCCATATCTTTTGTTATTTTCCCATGGATAAGGATGAACAAAGTACCCCGGCTTGGTTTCTCAACACCTCAAATCCAAACTTAACCAATCCACAATTCTACATAATCCTTTCAAGGCACGAGAATCGTGTAATGTGAACTAGGTGTTAAAGTGTCTAGAAATTCTATTAATCATAAAAATAGGGGAATTCACATATAAAACTAGTATCTTAGAGATTGTTCAAGATATTCAACTTTACTTACTTTGCCTCTCCTTTTTCTTATACTTACATCATCCCAAGTGCATAGAAACTAAGTTTTCTAATAGAGTTTTGAATTTGTAGAAAAATTGAAAAACTCCTACATAATTGCTCGAAATCTTACAAAACACTAAATTCATACTAGTGATCCCACACCCTCTAACCAAATCTTTCATTGTCCTCAATGTAAAAGATATGCAATGAGCAAAACATGAGAGCAATTATAAAAAAAGGAGATGAGGAATGAGAGTACCTGAGAGAACAAAAACTGAAATTCTACCTCCTTCTATCAAACCTATGAAAAAGCAAACCAAAAGCAACAAAATCCTAATCCTAACTATTCTATACCTCCATCAGACTAGGAGATAAAACATCCTGATACATAAGATCAGTAAGAGGTATGGACATACCTTCTGAAGGAAAATTCTCAAAGAACGACTTTAATCGTTGACCATTTACTTTAAAGATATTACCGTTCCTTGGATTCAACAACTCGACGGTCCCATATGGATAAACAGTTTTTACAATGTAGGGACCGGTCCATTGAGATCTCAATTTTTTCAAAAATAAATGTAGTCAAGAATTATACATAAGGACCTTTTGATTAATCGTGAAGGTCTTACGAAGGATGTTCTTATCATGGAACACTTTCGTCTTGTCCTTATAAATTCTCGCATTTTCATATGCCTCATTTCGGAGTTCCACAAGTTCATTCAATTGAAGTTTGCGCAACGAGCTTGCTTTGTTAGAATCAAAATTCATCTTCTTTATCGCCTAATATGCCCTATGTTCCAGCTCCATGGGCAAGTGACAAGCTTTCCCATAGACAAGTCTATAGGGAGACATTCCAATGGGGGTCTTGAAAGCACTACGGTAAGCCCTGAGTGCATCGGTTAGTCAAAGCGACCAATCCTTGCGATCAGGGTTCACTGTTTTCTCCAAAATATGTTTAATCTCCCTGTTGGATATCTCAACTTATCCATTTGTTTGTGGGTGATAGGGGATGCTCACCTTGTGATTTACGCTATATTTCTTCATTAAAGCTTCAAACGGGCGGTTATAAAAATGAGATCCTCCATCACTTATAATGACTCTAGGTGTTCTAAACCAGGAAATGATATTTTCTTTTAAGAAATGAATGATTATTTTATGGTCATTGTTCCGGCATGGAATCGCCTTGACCCATTTTGAAACATAATTGACGACAAGCAAAATATACAAATTTCCAAAAGAAGATGGGAATGGACCCATGAAATCGATGCCCCAACAATAAAAAATTTTGATTGGTAAGATGGGATTAAGTGGCATCATATTTCTACAGGAAATTCCTCCCAATTTTTGACAAGGCTCACACGTTTTACAAAACTCATGGGTCTCCTTGAACATGGTGGGCCAATAAAACCCACATTGCAGAATTTTGACTGTGGTCTTCTTAGCCTAAAAGTGGCCACCACACGCCTGAGAATGACAAAAGGAGATGATACTATGTTGTTCATCATCCGGCACACATCTCCTTATGATTTGATCGGGACAATACTTGAATAAGTATGTGTCGTCCCATAGGAATTTTCTCACCTCGTTGAAGAACTTATCCTTATCTTGCTTTTCCAATGTGTCAGAATTGTACCTGTAGCAAGATAATTAGCAATGTCCGCATACTGTTGAGCTCTTAATTGTGCATATTCTAACCCCAATTCATCACTCAGTATGCAAGGTTTTCATGATTTATAGAGTAATCTAATGCATGGAATTGTGGTTGTAGGGATGAGAGAGAGGAATCATCAATTGAAGACTTAAAGACACTATTTAGAAGCAAAGAACATCAAGGGACCAAGTGTCGAAGGATGAAAGAAAGAAGTCAGAGAAAAGAAGAAAGAAAGCAGAAAAACATGCCCAAGACCGGTCGTTCGACCGGTCGTCTAAGGCCTAGGACCGGTCGTCTGACTGGTCCGATCACTCAACAGAGGGGCCCAGAGGCCACAATTCACTGGACTGTCTGCGACCGGTCGTACGACAGGTCGTTCACCACTCAGACCGGTCGTGCGATCGGTCCTTGAATTAATTTTCTGGGTAGAAAATTCCCAAAACTCTCTAGACGATTTTGACGTTTTTGAGACTGGTCGTGCGACCGGTCGTCCAATAGCTCAAACCGGTCATGCGACCGGTCGTCTGCGTATTGAAGTGTGTTCTACAAGCTCTGGATTTCTCTGCGCACTGCATACTCTTACGTAATTTCTGGAAGATTTTGACGCTACGGAGCCTCCCCACTATAAAAGGACACCTAGGGATCGTTCCTAGGATATCTTAGAAGGGTTTGAGTAAGGTGGGAGGCAGCGGAAGTGGATTTCGAAGTTCCACAACTCCTCCTAGTTTGTTGCTATTTTTATATTTTTCTTAGTTGTTTCATGTTTCCTTGGATCATGAATGGTTAAACCTCTTAACTAGGGCTAAGAGGTGAAGCTTGTAGTGAATCTAAGATGTTTCAATTCATTTAAAATTGGTTTTAAGATTGGATTTCATGTTTATGAATAATGGTTTGAAGTTTAATTCAAGTTCTAAGTAGTTTTTCTTAGTCTTATGATGACTCATGGATGTTTGGAAGAATTACTTGAGTTCTTAACTGTTGTGTGTTAGTCTAGACCTGTGTGATCCGAGGAATTGGAGTACGCTCTATGTTGAGCTCTAAATTGTGCATATTCTAACCCCAATTCATCACTCATTGTGCAAGGTTTGTATGGTTTGTAGGCTAACCTAATGCATATTTTGTGACTACAGGACTGAGAGGGAATTCCATTCAATTGAAGACGAAAAGGGTTCACTTGGGATCATTCTGATGAAGAACGTTTGAGGACCAAAGAAGAAAAGAAAGAAAGAAGTAAAGAAGAAAAGAAAGCAGAAGAAAGAAAGGATGAAAATAAGAAGAAAAGAGAGCTGACCGGTCATGACCGGTCGGCCAAGGAAGCCAGACCGGTCAGTGACCGGTCAGCCATGCGAGTTTGGAGGTACTAAGGAAGGCCGACCGGTCATGACCGGTCAGGCCATGGCTGCTGTAACATAAGAAGAAACGTCCGACCGGTCTTGACCGGTCGGACATCATTGCTGGACTGAAGATAAATAGGCCCGACCGGTCTTGACCGGTCGGGCATGCTTGCTGGAGTGGTTGTTTATTGAGGCCGACCGGTCATGACCGGTCGGCTGTGCGAAAGAAGTTAGAAATTTCTAATTTCATCCCGATTTTCTCTGCGCTGCGTAAGTGTTACGCAAGTTCTCGATTCTTCCGAAGTTGTGGAGCTTCCAGACTATAAAAGGACACCTAGGGATCGTTCCTAGGGCATCCTAGAAGGGTTCAAGCGAGGTTGGAGGCTGTGAAAGTGAAGATTGGAGTTTCACAACTCCTTTTGGTTTGCTTTGCTGTTTTTATGCTTTTTGTAGTTGTTTCATGTTTCCTTGGATCATGAGCAGCTAAACCTCTTAGCTAGGGCTAAGAGGTGAAGCTTGTAGTATATCCAAGATGTTTTAATTCGTAGTTAAGTGGTTTTCAGTTTGGAATTCATGATTATGAACTAAGGTTTGAAGTTTATACAAGTTTTTAAGTAATTTCTCTTAGTCTTGTGATGACTCATGGATGTTTGGATGGATTACTTATCTTCTTAATTTGTTTGCAACGGTCTAGACCTGTATGATCCGAGGAATTGGAGTGCGCTCTAGTACCAAGCTCTTCATAAAGGGGCTTCATGCCAAAGTTCTAGTTTTGGTTGATTATCTGGAATATGTATGGACTGTGCATATAATTTGAATCCAGTTCAAATCATGATCTAGCCTTGTCTTGTGAGAAGACTTGAGGATGGTTATGGTTGGGAATTGGACCTATAGAAAAGGTGATTGACCTATGCAATGAGCATGCTCAGATCAGCCTAGAGTTGAGTGAACTTTGTGCACAGAACTACATGTTACAGACTTCTGGTTTAACAGTTCTATCATCCAACTAGATAGACCTGACTGGTGATTCTAGTTGAGAGAATGGGAAACCACAGAGGATTAAACATCGAGGATTGCTACAAGTGGATCCTCGAACCCCTAGTGCCTTCTTATACTTGTTTACATTCAATTTAGCTTAAACTATTAAACACACACATTCTATTCAAACTTTGATTGTTAGCTTCAATAGAAACTTGTGGATGAGTTTGTGACATCCTACATAAGTCCCTGTGGATCGATCTCAGTATTACCGAGTTTATTACTACATCGCAACCCTACACTTGGGGAAGCGAACACTCTAGTACTATGATCTTCATGTGGGAAGTTCCTACCAAAGTTCTACTTTTTCTGGAATTATGTTGTATGTGGAACTGTGTATGTGATTTGAATCAAGTTCAAATCATGATCTAGCTTTGTCTTGTGACAGGACTTAATGATGGTTATGATTGTGGACTTAATCGATTGGAATTGGGACTGACCTATGTAATTGAGCATGCTCATCCTAGCTTGCATTGAGTGAATCATATACATTGTTCATACATATGGCAGATTGTTTGGTTTAACTACTCTATCATCCGACTAGATAGAACTTAATTTCGATTTTAGTTGAGAAAGTGAGAAACCACAGCGAATTGAGTATCAAGGAATGCTACAAGTGGATCCTTGAACCCCTAGTGCCTTTTATTAATTGATTACTTCAGTTTAAGTTCAAAAGTTGTTATTCACATCAATCTTCTACAAATTTACTTATTAGCTTTTCAATAGAACTATTGGAAGTGTTTTGTGGATTCCTACATAAGTCCTTGTGGATCGACCTCGGTCTTACCGAGATTATTACTACATCGCAACCCTATTCTTGGGGAAGCGAACACATACCATGGCAATTGGGAGATTTTAAAAAGTTGTTCATCAGGGAACATGTCATTGATCGCGGTCGTCTCAAGGGAATTGGTGAGAACAAGTCTATAGAGATGGTCAGCCACGTCGTTTTCTACTCCTTTCTTATCACGTATTTCTATGTCAAATTCTTGGAGTAGGAGGATCCATATTAACAAGCGTGGCTTAGCATCCTTCTTAGAGAGAAGGTACTTAAGCGCGGCATGGTCAGTGAATATGATGATCTTAGATCCAATAAAGTAGGACCTAAACTTGTTAAAAGCAAGAACTACAGCTAAAAGTTCTTTTTCTGTAGTAGTGTAGTTTTCTTGAGCCGAGTTTAAAGTTTTACTTGCATAGTAGATGACACATGGCTTTTTCTCTTTTCTCTGGCCTAACACAGCCCTAATAGCGTAGTTGCTCGCATCGCACATGCTTTCAAAAGGAAGGCTCTAATCAGGTGGTTACATTATGGGAGCACATGTCAACGTACCTTTTAGTTTGTCAAAGGCATTTTGACAATCTTCAGTCCACTCGAATGAGTTTTCCTTTTGAAGGAGGTTATATAAAGGGCGAGAGAGTGAACTAAAGTCCTTTATGAACTGTCTATAGAATTCGACGTGTCCCAAAAAGGACCGCACATCTCGTATGCTCTTGGGTGGTGGAAGGTTAGAGATAAGATCGATTTTAGCTTTGTCCACCTCGATTCCATTTTGTGAGATGATGTGACCAAGTACTGTTCCCTTTTGAACCATGAAGTGACATTTCTTCTAATTCAACACGAGGTTCTTTTCTTCACATCTTTTCAAAACAGTTTTTAAGTGCATAAGGCACTCATCAAAGCTACAACCAAATACTGAGAAATCATCCATGAAGACTTCGAGAATCGTCCCCACTATATCAGAAATAATACTCAACATACAATGCTGAAAAGTGGTAGGGGCATTGCATAATCCAAACGGCATCCTTCAATAGGCAAAAGTGTCGAATGGACATGTGAATTTGTCTTCTCTTGGTCCTTTAGGGAGATCTTTATTTGGTTATACCCTGAATACCCATCAAGGAAGCAAACATGGGAATGACCTGCTAACCTTTCTAAAATTTAATCAACAAATGATAAGGGGAAGTGGTCTTTCCTCGCGACTGTGTTTAGCTTCCTGTAGTCAATGCACATTCCCCAACTGGTAGTGACTTTGGTTGGTACGAGTTCATTATTGGCATTGGCTACGATGGTTATTCTGGATTTCTTAGGCACCACTTGAGTTGGACCCACCCATTGACTATCGGATATTGGGTAAATGATACCCACATCCAATAGTTTCACCACTTCGGCTTAGATGTCTTGACATTTTTCTCAAAGTGTATGCGATAAGTACAAATCAGTGGGTCTATGCCTTTGAGATTCGCAATTAACCATCCAATGGCGCTCTTATGCTCTATTAGAGTGGTTATTAGCCTACTCTCTTGTTCCTCATCCAAGTGGGAAGAAATCACCACCTGAATATGTCTCATCTCGACCTAAGTATACATATTTCAAATCACTTGGTAATGGTTTTAAGTCGAACTTTAGTGCCTTGATATTGGATGGAGAGGCTTGTTCTCGCTTAAGGGTAAAGGTTCAAATAGTGCCTTCCATCTTTTATTATCAAGTACCGGCATAGCATCCAAAATGGCATCCATCTCTCACATTGTGTCATCATTCATCTTATGAGAGTGGGCCAAACATGCCTCCAAAGGGTCGGAATAGAATGTCAAGGGCAATGTATCCTCCACGAATGATTTAATCAAATTTATCTCGTGGACCTCGTCATCAACTTACCGTGGTTGTTTGCATAAATCAAATATATTCAGCTCGAGTGTCATATTTCTAAAGGACATTTGTACAAGCCCATTTCTACAATTGATAATCGCATTTGAAGTAGCTAGAAAAGGGTGGCCAAGGATGACGGGAATTTGAGCACCGGTACCTATCACGGGATGTGTATCCAAGACAATAAAGTCCACTGGGTAGTAGAATTTATCAACTTGGACCAAGACATCCTCAATCACTCCTCTCGGTATACGAATAGATCTATTAGCAAGTTGGAGTGTGGTTTTGGTGGGTTTCAATTCACTTAACCCAAGTTGTTCATAGATCGAGTATGGGATGAGGTTAACACTTGCCCCTAAATCGAGTAAGGCTTGTTTGATCCGGTAGTCACCTATGATGCATGAGATGGTTGGACTACCCGAATCCTTATATTTTTGGGGTACCTCTTGTTTGATAATAGAGCTCAAATTCTCAGTCAAAAGTACTTTGTTGTGAGCATTATGTTTCCTTTAGACTGTACACAATTCCTTTTGAAATTTGGCATAGGATGGTATTTGTTTTATAGCATCTAACAACAGAATGTTGATCTTCACTTACTTAAAAACCTCTAAAATTTCCAGGTTTTTGTCTAAAGGTTTGGGTGAAATCAACCTTTGGGGAAACGGGGTAACCGACTTGTATTGCCTTTCCGGTTCTTTCTCATGTGGAGTGTTGTTTGGGCTATCATCCTCTTTGGAAGTTTCCGGATCATTAGGCTTTGAGACCTTCACCGGATTAGATTTATCGATTATTTTTTCACTCCTTAGGGTGGTGATAGCTTGAACATGCTCCTTATGTTGGGAGGACGAGCTTGTGTCTTGTATCTCAAATTGGGTTCTTGGGTTAGGAAGAGGTTGGGCAGGAAGTGTGCCTTTCTCCCTAATACTGAGATGATATTCAACTCTAGCCATTGAGGTTTTCAAGTCATTAATGGCTTGAGATGAATTTTGATTGAATTTCAATTGCTCCTGCATGAACCCATCAATTTTCAAAGAATTAGTATTGTTATATTCAGCTTGAACTGATACAAATGCACCCAGCATCTCCTCTATCGAAGCTTTTAGTGTAATTACTAGGGATGGACCTAGCAAAGGTTGAGCTTGAGGGGTATTGTTTGCATTCGCAGTTGGTCCATTACTCTAACTGAAGTTGGGATGGTTCTTCCAACTAGAATTATACGTGTTTGAGTTTGGAGCACGAAATGGGCGTTGATAACTGTTTATGGCATTTGATTATTCTTTTAAGATATCTTGGAATGCAGAAATTGTGGGACAATCCTGTGTTGCATGTTGATTTCTGACACAAATTCCACAAATAATTTCACCATCTTTTGAGTTGATTGTCTCTCCTTTCTTCAATTCCATGGCCTCGACTTTTCTTGTGAGGCTAGCCACACGTACACTTATGTTATCTTCTTCTGAGAGGACATAAATTCCTCCTTTTTCCTTTTGTTGGCTTGTCTTGGAATTTGTTGGTCTAGATGTATCCTAAGACTGTGCATTCTCGGCTAATTCATCAAAATAGTCCCATGCTTCTTCGGCTTCCTTATTCATGAATTCTCCATTGCACATCATCTCTATGAATTAGCGCATGGGTGAAGTCAGTCCTTCATAGAAAAAGCTTATTACCTGCCAAATTTCGTAGCCATAATGTGGGCATGCATTTAACAAATCCTTAAACCTCTCCCAACATTGGAAGAAGGTCTCATCCTCTTTTTGAGCAAAATTCATGACAAGGCGCCTCAACATGATCATTTTGTGAGTAGGGAAGAACTTTTTAATGAACTCCCTAGTCATTTCAGTCCATGTGCCAATTGATCTTGGCCTTAATGCATGAAGCCAAGCCTTAGTTTTCTCTTTAAGGGAAAAAGGAAATAATTTGAGTCTCACCACATCATCAGTTACACTTGCAAAGTGCATTGTGGCTATCACCTCATCAAATTCTTTAAGATGTTGATAGGCACTTTCGTTATCTAGTCCATGGAATTTTGGAAGGAGTTGGATTACTCCCGGTTTTAAATCTATATTCCCTGCATTCAGTGGAAAAACTATGCATGAAGGAGTGCTCGCTCTTGCAGGTTGCAAGTAATCACGTAATGTTCTAGGTCAGGTGTGGACGCTCGCCGTTCCACGCTCCCGGACGTTCTCCCTTCCTTTCGAAAAAGAAGATGGGTGCATGCGCGCGAATCGCCGTTTGTGCCACTTGCTTGCCTCATTCTCGAGGGCTTTTATCGGTTGTCGTGTTAAGCTGGATGTGTTTAGATGAGTTTGTATAAGACCAGAGTGGCCACGAGCCAGTTACTTCGAATCTACAGTCGGCTAGACCCCGTAGAAATGTTAGAGAAGGGGATCCGAAGATTCCTTCCTCTAAAATGCCTCCTTTTGATCAGCGGCCAGAGATTCGAGGTAAGGGATCACGGTTACAGGGTGGGAAGAGGTTAAGCACCCCACACTGCTTGTACTGAAGTACGGTCTCTACTTCACAGAATCGAACTAGTACTTGAAAGTCTGATTTAATCCTCGTACAGTCTCATGGATGACATGATACATGAATGCAGGTCTGAACAGTAAGAGTTTCTGATGGGCAGGTTTCATTAACAGGCAAGCCCAGAGCATACGCTCGAACTGATAGGTGCTTTATGCAAGATGCATGTTGTGTGTTTAAATAATCAAAGTACTTGTAGTGGCATGATAAGCAGGGGGGGTGGAAGGAAAGTGTTCACTCCCCAAGTGTAGGGTTGTGAAGTAGTAATAATTCGGAAAGACCGAGTATCGTTCCCACAGAGATTTATGAATGGGTATTCTCAGAATTTGTCTAAAAAAACTAACAATTAAGATCCTATTTGGAACCAAAGCTGAAAAATAGTGATTTGAGTTTAAATAGTGACTTATGAAAGGTAATATCAATCTAAAAAGGCACTAGAGTGCCAAGGATCCACTTTTGACAAGTTTCAATGCATCAACACAACTAGGTCTCTCATAACTCAATCGGAATCGAATTCATATCTCTATCCGATCGGAATATAGAGCGGTTTAACCAACAATTATCCAAAACAAGTGCTTATTCATTGATTTGATTCCCACAACAATGTTTAGGCCTTGGGCACACTCAATTATGTAGGCCAAGCCTCTTTCCAATCTAGTTGAGATTCACAACCATAGCTTTCATCAAATCCTGTCACTAAACTTGATTACAACTAATGATTAGAACTCTAATTAAATCAAAATCAATCAACAAACAGTTATTTCAGATTACTACAAAAGATAAGAACTTTAGTTGAGTGAGTTCCCACATGAAAATCAGGCCATTATACACAAGGCAATCAAAGGGTCTACCATGCCCGGAGTCGATGATAGATCAATGAACTATACAAGCATAAACAATGCTCAGAAGCTAAATTACTAAGTTAGGATCACTAAGAATCACATGAGCCCGGAGTCATCAAGAGATCAAAGTAAAAACCCAACTAGTACTTGATTCAAACTCACATTAACTAAAATTCATCAATTAAATCATAAAAAGTAATCCTAGGTTGCATCAATCCATAAAAAATGAATTAAAAGCTTCACCTCTTAGCCTTAGCTAAGAGGTTTTAGTTCATCTCTAACATCCTTGAACTAGAAGCCTCAAAAACATAAAAACTACTAAAACAGGAAGAAAACTAGAAACTCGAAGTAGAATCCGTCTCCTAAGCAATCCCCTCGTCCTAGCATGCTCTGATATGAAGGGAAGAAGTCCTTTTATAGCTTGGAGGTGTCCATTGCATAAGAAACTTCCAGATTGCGCAAGGAATTACGCACTTGCGCAGAGAATTTCGGTGCCCGATTTAGAAACTATCTGTTTTGCATGTCCGACCGGTCTTACGACCGGTCTGAGTGGCTTGGCCGACTGGTCACGACCGGTCGGACTTGTCTGAGAAAGTGTCCAGCGAGTTCTGCATTTTCCTGTTGAATGCACGACCGGTCGCACGACCGGTCTGAGTGATGCATGACCGGTCGTACGACCGGTCTCAACTGGTCCAGTGAGGTTTTACAATGTGGCATCTTCTGTTGTGTAGTCAGAGCGGTCGGATGACCGGTCTTGGGCTTTTAACGACCGGTCGTACGACCGGTCTTCAGTACATTCTTCTGCTTTCTTTTCTTTTCTCCTTTACTTCTTCCTTCCATCCTTTTGCACTTGGTTCTGTGATCTTCAATGTATATAAAGTGTTCTATTTAGCCTTGAATCAATGAAATCTCCATCTTGTCCCTACAATCACTAATCATGCATTAGAATAGTCCTTTAAACATGTAAACCATGCATAATGAGTGATGAATTGGGGTTAGAATATGCACAATTAAGAGCTCAACACACCCCCAACATGCATTTTGCTAGTCCCGAGCAAAACATGTGTGAAACAAGTTTCATTCTCCAAAATCCAACTCTCCTTCAGAAACTATTCTTCTATACATTCCAAGACACGTAAGTGTAAAAATCAGAGAAATTAGGTGATAAAGGTTGAAACCTTAAACTCTCAGAACATAATAAGTGTTTATATGAAATTCCCGCTGATTGATTGATAAATAGAAGAACTTGAACAAATTCAACCTAGTGTGCATAGTGAAAGTTCATCTCATGAGTTTTCAGGATTATCTTCTTCATAGATCAACTAAATGATAGATCTCAAGGTGTATAGAGCAACAACAAGCCTATGACAGGAATTTGCCTTACCGTCCTTCCAACGGCTTTCACACTACGTCCCATTTTCGGCTTTGGTTACGGGTAGACCATCCCCCGGTTGGTAGTAGGTAGCCCTAATCGGAATTTCCACAATTTTTCTATCATTCCCAATTTCATCCTTCCTTTCCTTTTTCTTTTACATTAGATAGGATTTTTAGAAATTCATATCTTTCGTTATTTTCCCATGGACAAGGATGGACAAAGTACCCCGGCTTGGTTTCTCAATACCTTAAATCAAGGTTTAGTTAATCCACAAATCACATAATCCTTTCAAATCATAAAAATCGTGTAATGTGAGCTAGGTGCAAAAGGTGTTCAAATTTTCTATCAATCATAAAATTAGGTGAATTCACATATAAAATCATTATATTAAGAGAAGTTCAAAGCTTGCAACATCCCTCACTTCGTATCTTCTCGTCTTATACTCATGCTATCTCGAATGCATAGAATCAAAGTTTTCCAAAAGAGTTTTGAATTTTTGAAAAATTGAAATTTTTTTACATCATTGCTCGAAATGTCACAAAAACTAGTAGATTCATCTAAGGAATCTCTCACCCCAAAACCAAAACTTCACATTGTCCTCAATGTAAGAACGTGTACAATGAATGCAACACATGAGAACAATGACAAAACAAAAAGGAGTGAGAAAGAGAGATATCACCTGAAGCATATATTTCATGGCAAGATTAACTTTTGGATATGGATTACTTCACAACTAATTCAACTATCAAAGCAAATCCTAATGGGAAAGTATTCTAGAAAATCATCCTCCGTCAGACTAGGAGGTTAATCCCAACAACTCATCCAAAAGCATAAAGTCAAGCACAATCATTAGATGGATCAAAAGGTTTTGCAGTAACGTCATCCAATATCCTGCTTTACAATAAACATGTGTGTAGATAAACCACTGAAAATCCCAAAAATGAATATCAGCAGGTTCCTTAATGTGTGCATCACATGTATAAGGGGAGACAACATCATATTTATCAGAAAAAATGTCTCCAATCAAATTTTCCTGGGCATTGATATTGCAGGTATGGATCATCCCAGGTTTGGTGGAGTTCAGTGTGCATGATCCACAAAGGTGTGGAAATATGAATTGATTTCTCAGCACAAAAAGGTAATGTTTCCACATCCTTCTCTTAGCAAACGTCATATGCCGATACCGACTCGAAAAGTGTGACCATATCCCTTATCATATCATCGTTCTCATCAAGGGAGTAAGTCATATCTTCATCTAAGTGACAGGAGTAAAAAGGTGAGAGGGACTCATTTTCCACAATAGAATTGATCATGTTTATTTCGTGGACCTCCTCATCCTCATCCTCTTGTTGGTTGTCAATATTGAAAGCATTCAACTCAATCGTCATATTGCCAAAAGACATTTGTATGACCCCACTCCTACAATTTATGATAGCGTTTGATGTAGCTAGGAATGGGCGGCCAAGTATGACAGGAATTTGAGGGCCAATATTAACCATGGGTTGTGTGTCCAAGACAATAAAGTCCACCGGGTAGTAGACTTTGTCAACTTGGACAAGGACGTCCTCAATCACCTCTCTCGGAATATGAATCGATCGGTCAGCAAGTTGTAATGTGCTTTTGGTGGGTTTTAATTCACCTAAACCTAATTGTTCATAGACCGAAAAGGGAATTAAGTTCACACTTTACCCTAGATCAAGTAAAGCATGTTTCACCCGGTAGTCTCCAATCACACATGATATTGTCGGACAACCGGGATCTTTGTATTTCTTAGGCATCCCGTGATTTATAATGGCACTTACATTCTCTGTAAAAAATGCCTTCTTTTGCACATGTATTTTTCTTTTCACCGTGTAAAGGTCTTTTAAAAATTTAGCATATGATGGTATTTGTTTAATGGCATCCAACAATGGGATATTGATTTTGACTTGCTTGAAAACCTCCAAAAATTCTTGATATTTATCTTAAGGTTTGGCCGAAATCAAGCGTTGGGGGAATGGAGCAACGGGCTTATATTCTTTCAATGGCTCTTTTTCATTCATAGCGGTGCTAGGTCCATCATCCTCTTTGGAAGATACCGGATCATTAGGCGTTGAGGCCTTCACCGGGTCAGATTTTTCAATAATTTTACCACTTCTAAGAGTGGTGATGGCCATAGCATGTTCCATGTGTTGGTTAGAGGAACTAGGCACGCTTATTTCGCATTGAGGTTTCGGATTTGGTATGGGTTGGGCTGGAAGAATCCCTTCCCTTGCGTTTAAGCGAGCCTTGATTTCCTCCACCGAATTTTTAAGCTCAAGCATTATCATATGGTTGGATTGATTTATTTGAGCTTGACCTTCCATGAATGCTTTTAATGTATCTTCTATAGGCATTTGAGGTGGGGCCATAGGAATTTGCATTGGGGCCCCCCTTTAAGGATTACTTTGGTTAGCCGTATTTCCATTCGCCCAATTGAAGTTAGGGTTGTTTCTCCAACTAGAATTGTTCGTGTTTGAATTTGGAGTACTAAAAGGTCGTTGATAACTATTCAAAGCATTCGATTGTTCATATAAAAGTTCTCGAAACGCGTAAATTGTTGGACAATCCGGCGTTTGATGTACATTGGAAGCACAAATAACACAAATAGTTTCAACAGTCCCCCTTTGTTGGGTTGTATCCACTTTCCTTAATTCCATCTCCTCGACCTTTCGTGTGAGATTAGCAACTCTAGAACCTAGATCATCCTTCTCATCTAAAACATAAATTTCTCCCTTTTCCTTGGCTTGGGGTTGTTTTGAACTTGTTGGCTTAGATCTATCCCATGCTTGTGTGTTTTCAGCCAACATGTCAAAATAATCCCAAGCTTTCTCCGTTTCCTTGTTCATGAACTCCCCATTGTACATCATCTTCACAAATTGGCGTATGGTTGAGTTTAATCCATCATAGAAGAAACTAATCAACCTCCACCGTTCATAGCCATGATGTGTACATGCGTTTAATAGCTCATTATACCTTTCCCAACATTAGAAAAAGGTTTCTTCTTTTTGGGCGAAGTTCATTATGGCCCTTCTTAGTGCATTGGTTCGATGAGTAGGGAAGAATTTTTTAAGAAATTCCCTAGTCATCTCAGCCCATGTCCCAATAGACCTTGGCCTTAAGGAGTGTAACCATGATTTGGCCTTCTCTTTCAAGGAAAAAGGGAATAATTTGAGTTTTATAGTATCCCTAGTTACATTGTCATAGTTTATTGTGGCAATAGCCTCTTCAAACTCCTTAATGTGTAGATAAGCGCTTTCGGAGTCGAGTCCATGAAATCTAGGAAGAAGTTGGATCATCCCTGGTTTAAAATCAATATTTCCCACATTGTGAGGGAAAATTATGCAAGAGGGAGTACTTGTCCTAGCTGGTTGTAAATAGTCATGTAAAGTTCTAGGTTGAGGTACATCCCCCACTTCATTCTCATCCAATTCAGTAAGGTTTGGGGCTTGATTTTGATGTTGATTAGCCCCTTGATATGGTTGATTTTCAGCCATCTCTCTAGTAATTTCAGGAAAATTTTGACGTTTTCTAGCACGAGGCTCTCTATTAATCCCTTCAACAATTACTTCGTCACGATTGAGTCGGTTATTAGAATCCCGAGCCCAATGTGGCATGCAAATAAAAAAAGAATGAAACAAAAAGGAAAAAGAATTCTTCCTTCCTTTCTTTACTCTTCTCTAAGACCGAAGCACAAGGTGTCTTACAATGGCTAAGCCAGAAGCAAGGATAGAGACCGATTTCTCCTAGTCAATAGGGGTTCAGAGAACTCCCCACCCACTCTTTGAGTCTTTTGAGAAAAGTACAGAAAAAGAAGAAAGAGGAATAAGATTGAGAACAGAAATCTCTGAGCACAAGGTGATCCAAGACGGCAGAGCCGACCAATAGGAATCCAGGAGGCTCAAGGCCAACCTATCAGAGATCCAAAAGGAGTCTCCACCCACTCTACAAGAGATGAATATGGTAGGAATGAGTAGGAGAAGAAGAAGAGTAAGGTTAGAATGATAAAACCTGATTTGTGACTTAAGATGCCTACTTCTTCTTCAACTTCCTAAAAATCCCTGAATTAGACCTATGTTAGAATCCTGCAAAAATCAAAACAAAGTAAGTTAGTATTTAGAAGAAAACCTACCCTAGAAAGCAAAAAAAAATCCTAAACCTATCTTAACACAATCTCACCTAAAAGTTATTTCAGAAAATTTTAAAAATACCGCATAGAAATCCCCGGCAATGGCGCCAAAAACTTGTTCACTCCCCAAGTGTAGGGTTGCGAAGTAGTAATAATTCGGAAAGACCGAGTATCATTCCCACAGAGATTTATGAATGGGTATTCTCAGAATTTGTCTAAAATAACTAACAATTAAGATCATATTAAGAACTAAAGCTGAAAAATAGTGATTTGAGTTTAAATAGTGATTTATGAAAGGTAATATCAATCTAAAAAGGCACTAGAGCGCCAAGGATCCACTTTTGACAAGTTTCAATGCATCAACACAACTAGGTCTCTCATAACTCAATCGGAATCGAATTCATATCTCTATCCGATCAGAATATAGAGCGGTTTAACCAGCAATTATCCAAAACAAGTGCTTATTCATTGATTTGATTCCCACAACAATGCTTAGGCCTTGGGCACACTCAATTATGTAGGCCAAGCCTCTTTCCAATCTAGTTGAGATTCACAACCATAGCTTTCATCAAATCCTGTCACTAAACTTGATTACAACTAATGATTAGAACTCTAATTAAATCAAAATCAATCAACAAACAGTTATTTCAGATTACTACAAAAGATAAGAACTTTAGTTGAGTGAGTTCCCACGTGAAAATCAGGCCATTGTACACAAGGCAATCAAAGGGTCTACCATGCCCGGAGTCGATGATAGATCAATGAACTATACAAGCATAAACAATGCTCAGAAGCTAAATTACTAAGTTAGGATCACTAAGAATCACATGAGCCCGGAGTCATCAAGAGATCAAAGTAAAAACCCAACTAGTACTTGATTCAAACTCACATTAACTAAAATTCATCAATTAAATCATAAAAAGGAAACCTAGGTTGCATCAATCCATAAAAAATGAATCAAAAGCTTCATTTCTTAGCCTTAGCTAAGAGGTTTTAGTTCATCTCTATCATCCTTGAACTAGAAGCCTCAAAAACATAAAAACTACTAAAACAGGAAGAAAACTAGAAACTCGAAGTAGAATCCGTCTCCTAAGCAATCCCCACGTCCTAGCATGCTTTGATATGAAGGGAAGAAGTCCTTTTATAGCTTGGAGGTGTCCATTGCGTAAGAAACTTCCAGATTGCACAAGGAATTACGCACTTGCGCAGAGAATTTCGGCGCCCGATTTAGAAACTATCTGTTTTGCATGTTTGACCGGTCGTACGACCGGTCTAAGTGGCTTGGCCGACCGATCACGACCAGTCGGACTTGTCTGAGAAAGTGTCCAGCGAGTTCTGCATTTTCCTGTTGAATGCACGACCGGTCTGAGTGATGCACGACCGGTCGTATGACCAGTCTTAACTGGTCCAGTGAGGTTTTACAATGTGGCATCTTCTGTTGTGTAGTCAGAGCGGTCGGACGACCGGTCTTGGGCTTTTAACGACCGGTCGTATGACCGGTCTTCAGTACATTCTTCTGCTTTCTTTTCTTTTCTCCTTTGTTTCTTCCTTCCATCCTTTAGCACTTGGTTCTGTGATCTTCAATGTATATAAAGTGCTCTATTTAGCCTTGAATCAGTGAAATCTCCATCTTGTCCCTACAATCACAAATCATGCATTAGAATAGTCCTTTAAACATGTAAACCGTGCATAATGAGTGATGAATTGGGGTTAGAATATGCACAATTAAGAGCTCAATAGAAAGTAAATGTTGCACTTATACTAGATGCAAATGAGATGATGCTGGTAAAAGAATAGCTAAATGGACGGAGGTGTCGCAAGGGTTTGCTTCGAGTGGCTAGATCAAGACTTGGGTGGCTTGGGAGACTTGGACCAGGGTCAGGCTGGGCTGGACCAGGGCTACGCTCTCCTCACTCGGGCTCTCCTTGGTGGAGGAATGACTAAAGGGATGGAGATGAACTCGGACTAAGGGGATTTCTTTGGGACTTGAAGGGTGCTTGAATGAGAAGGGGCGGGGGGCTATTTATAGCAGCGGGCAGTGGCAGAACCTGTAAATATTTTTGGGCGGCACCCAGGGGACCAGCTCCGAGGCTGTGGTTTGGAACTCGGTGAGTTGACTGGGTTTGGGAGATGGGTTGACACGGTGAGTTGACTCGATGGGTTGACTCAGCGGGTTAACTCGGTGATTTGACTCAGCGGGTTGACTCACCAAGCTTGACTTTTTAAGGATTTTTTGACTGGTTTTTCTTATGGGGTGTTTTTTGGGCTGATGTTTAGTGGTGAGTTGACTGGGTTCAGGCTTGAGCTGGGTTATGGATTGGGGCTTACAAGGGTGAGTTTGGCTGGGTTTGGACATGGGATTTGGGGGTATGGTCCTCCATTCATTCAGCTATCTCTACCAACATTGTAGCCGAAGGTGGGGTGTCTACATCGGGGAACATTCTCAACCACATTCTCTCTCGTTTCGGTTTGGTTTTGGCCCAGATTTTGATTGGCCATAGGGTTGGGTTGATTTCCAGCCATACTTTCATACAAAATTGGAGAATCTAAACGTTTCTTAGCACGTGGCTCCCTATCAATCCCTTCAACAATTCCCCCTTCACTAATGAGTCGGTTATTTGAATCCCGAACCTAATGTAGCATGCAAATCTCAGAAAAATAAAAAGGGTTAGAAAAACCTGATTTGAAGTGACACTTCGACTCCTAGAATTCCTGGAAAAAAAAACAAAGCAAACAAACTAAGTTAGTAAAGGAGTCCTAAAAATCTCAAATAGAAACTGTTTTCAGAAATTTTGTGAGAAACCGTCAAAGTCCCCCGCAACGGTGCCAAAAACTTGTTCGCTTCCCCAAGTGTAGGGTTGCGATGTAGTAATAATCTCGGTAAGACCGGGGTCGATCTACAGGGATTTGTGTAGGAATTCACAAAACACTTTCGATGGTTTCTAATTAAGAACCAACTAAACAGGATTTTGGAATTGAATGTAGATAGTAATTTTGAACTAAATTGAATGTAATCAATAATAAAAGCACCAGGGGTTCAAGGATCCACTTGTAGCAATCCTTGATGCTTAATTCGCTGTGGTTTCTCACTTTCTCAATTAGAATCAAAATTAAATCCTATCTAGTCGGATGATAAAGCAGTTAAAACAAACAATCTGCCATATGTGTGATTCAAATACATAATTCCCTCAATTCAGGTTAGGACTTGAGTATACTTAATTGCAGAGGTCAATCCTAGTTCCAAAAGATTAAGATCACAATCATAATCATCATTAAACTCTGTCACAAAGCATAACTAGATCATGATTTGAACTTGATTCAAATCACATAAACAACCACACATAAGCAGAAATTCTAGAAAAGTAGAACTTTTGGTATGAAGTTCCCACATGAGGATCAAAGGTCTAGAGCGTATTGAATCCGATTCCTCAGAGCGTACAGGTCTAGAATCATTCAAAACAATTAAGAACTCAAGCAATTATTCTAAACATCCATGAGCTATCATAAGATTAAGAAAAACTACTTAGAACTTTATTCAAACTTCAAACCATTGTTCTTCACTATTAATCCAACTTAAAACCAAAACAAACGAATTGAAACATCTTAGATTCACTACAAGCTTCACCTCTTAGCCCTAGCTAAGAGGTTTAGCCGTTCATGATCCAAGGAAACATGAAAGTAACTAAGAAAAACATAAAAACTAGAAGAACAAACTAGGAGGAGTTGAAGAACTCCAGATCTAACTTCCGTCACCTCCCACCATGGTAAATCTCTTCTAGAATCCCTTAGGAATGAGCTAGAGGAGTCCTTTTATAGGTTTGGAGCCCTAGGTGCGAAGAAACTTCGAGAAAATCTGAAAAAAGCGCTTTGCGCAGCAAAATTCAGAGCTTGTAGAAGAAGCTTTGTTACGCAGCTGATCGGTCGAACGATCGGTCTGAGCCCATGGACGACCGGTCGTAAAAGGTAAAAAAATGTCCAGGGAGTTTTATGAAAATTCGAACCTAGAAATTTAATTTAACGACCGGTCGGACGACCGGTCTGAGGAGTCGACGACCGGTCGGACGGCCAATCGTGAATGGTCCAGCAAGGTTTGGCAGCAGAGTCCTCCTGTTGGGTGTCTGGACTGGTCAGATGACCGGTCCTGGGCTATGGCCGACTGGTCGGACGATCGGTCTTCAGTGCATTTTTTTGCCTTCTTTCGTCTCGTCTTTGCTTTCTTTCTTCCACCTTTTGGCGCTTGGTCTTTTGATCTTCAATGCTTGTAAGCAGCGTCTTTAAGCCTTCAATTGATGAATCCTCTCTTTCATTCCTACAACCACGAAACCATGCATTACTTGGGCCTTTAATCATGTATTTCAATCATAGTTAGTGATGAAATAGGGTTAGAAGTTACACATTTAAGAGCTTAACACATAAGCCCTTAATTACATCGAATGATCGATGACCCTTAATTAAAAAGTAAAAGACAAGTCAACAGGGACTATGGTCTTTGAGTTCATGGCCGTAGAGACTTGTATGTTTTGTTATGGACTGGACCATCTTTGTATGGATTAGATGTCTGTCCCATGTTTTGACCAAAAATTTGGGTTGAGACCTTCAAGTTTTTTTAACTGAGAGGGTGTGACTCTGGGCCCACACCTGTCATGTTTGGACAGGCGACCTCGGGAAGACCGGTCTACAGTTGTGTGTACCTGAGTAGTCCAACCGATGGATGCCGTTTGGATGGGTAAGGCATCGACCATTTTGATTAGGCAGTCCATAGTGATTGTTTTGTAATGAATTAAAACTATTTAATATGATTTATTGTGGTAATCATAGTCCCATTTGCTTAGTTTTCAACCTTAATCAGGACATGTTATGATGGTACATGAAATAATTGTCATGATTTTGGGTGTTCGCGGTCTTGTTCGCGGACATTCCATACTTCATTTCATATTTGGTGATGAATTCCGACACATGACATTGTTCATGAAAGCGTACACATACGCGAATATCGAGAATATAGTCGTTAATCATGAAGAACAATCTAAATAATATGATTTAGAGGTTAAAATTCAAGCATGCGCAAGCATCTTAGGCATGCGCAAGGTTCCTTTTGTGAGAGGTTCTTAAGAATTCCTTTAAAAAATGTATTTTATGGGAATTCGGGGTGTGCGTTAGGATTTTCGAGGCATGCGCACAAGGATTTGAAAATTTCATCAGTATAGATGTATGCACAAGGCTGTCTGAGGCATGCACAGGGGACTTTTCTGGACTTAGGTAATGGAATTAGCCTGATTGACATGCGCAAGAGACTTCACCCAATACATCGAAATGACGTAGCTCCGATGAGGAATCTGACGATGGGTTTTGTGTTTCGACGAGGTTTTCGGCAAGGGGTTTGGTGGGAGCTTGCGAATGCTTAGGGTATTCTGGCACGTAGTTCGAGTCAAAATTCTCTCTCTCTCTCTCTCTCTCATCATAAAGACGCATCGGGGTATTTGTAGGCGAAATTACCCAACCAGCTGTCATGCGCATGCCTTGGGTTATATGCGCATGCTAAAATGTAGCATATGCATGCATCTCGGGTATACGCAAGCAACATCTAAGCATGCGTAAGGGATTTTTGTATGCGCAAGCAATTTTGGGTATGCGTAAATGTCTTCTTTTGGAAGGTGGAGAACTGGTGAGTGATTATGCTTTGTTCATCTCTCAGGAATGTGTGCACATGCCTTGGTGGTGCATGCACATGCCTGGGATCCTTACGCATGCCTTGGAGGTATGCGCAAGCATCCCGGGTATACGCAAGTATTCTAAAATACATTTTTTTTCTTGTTTTGTGGCTTATTTTTCCTGATTTGATCTACCTCTTTCATGCCTTTTTGGATTATTTTGTATGTTTTTCATGTTGTGGACATTTGTGGGCCCAACACCTATGATCAAGGTGTTTAAAGTCCTAGGAATCAAGAGAGAGCAAGTTTATTCTCATTTGAGCTTTGAATGCTCCAAGCTTGTGATAAATCACAAGGAGAATGGGTTGGATGGGTTAAGATTAGAGATCCTAATGAGCTTCAATAATGGTGGCTTCTAAATCCCTAAAAAATCCCTCTCTTAAGCCAAAAAACAAACTCCCCTGCTTTTATAGATAAATTTTAACGGTAAAAAAAGGGCAGAGTCGTATATCTTCGATTGATCGGAGATACACTTCGATTGATCGAAAGTATCTTCGATTGATCGGAACCTGTATTCTAATGGATCGAAAAATTGTCTAAAGAGTTTATACAGTTGCTAGACAACCAGTTTGATTGATCGAAACAATCTTCGATTGATTGAAACATCTACGAGGATCGATCGAAGTGATGTGTTCGATTGATCGAAGAATTGTCAAGAGAGTTCAGCAATATTGCTGGACATATGTTCGATTGATCAAATTGGTTTTTTGATCGATCGAAGTCTTATTGAAACTAAAGTTCGATTGATTGAAGACCTCTCGAAAACTGTTGTCTACGCTATTTCATTTATAACGACTTGCACCTTGTTCACTCCCCAAGTGTAGGGTTGTGAAGTAGTAATAATTCGGAAAGACCGAGTATCGTTCCCACAGAGATTTATGAATGGGTATTCTCAGAATTTAACTAAAATAACTAATAATTAAGATTTTATTAAGAACTAAAGATGGAAAATAATGATTTGGGTTTAAATAGTGAATGTGTAAGGTAATATCAATCTAAAAAGGCACTAGAGCGCCAAGGATCCACTTTTGACTAGTTTCAATGCATCAACACAACTAGATCTCACATAACTCAATCGGAATTGAATTCATATCTCTATCCGATCGGAATATAGAGCGGTTCAATCAACAATTATCTAAAACAGTTGCTCATTCATTGATTCGATTCCCACAATAATACTTAGGCCTTGGGCACACTCAATTGTGTAGGCCAAGCCTCTTTCCAATCTAGTTGAGATTCACAACCATAGCTTTCATCAAATCCTGTCACTAGACTTGATTACGACTAACGAATAGAACTCTAATTAAATCAAAATCAATCAGCAAACAGCTATTTCAGATTATAATAAAAAGATAAGAGCTTTAGTTGAATAAGTTCCCACATGAAGATCGGGCCATTGTACACAAGGCAATCAAAGGGTCTACCATGCCCGGAGTCGATGATAGATCAATGAACTACACAAGCATAAACAATGCTCAGAAGGTAAGCTACCAATCTTAGAATCACTAGGAATCACATGAGCCCGGAGTCATCAAGAGATCAAAGTAAAACCAAACTAGTACTTGATTCAAACTCATATTGAACTAAAATTCTTCAATTAAAACATAAAAGGAAACCTAGGTTGCATCAATCCATAAAAAACAAATCAAAAGCTTCACATCTTAGCCCTAGCTAAGAGGTTTTAGTTCATCTCTAACATCCTTGAACTAGAAGCCTCAAAAACATAAAAACTACTAAAATAGGAAGAAAACTAAGAAAACTTGAAGTAGAATCTGTCTCCCAAGCAATCCCCACATCCTATTATGCCCTGGTATGAAGAGGAGAAGTCCCTTTTATAGATTGGCACGGAAGATTCCAGATTTAGCAAGGAATTACGCAATTGCGTAGAGAAAACCGGAGCTTTACGTACAATCTGTTACGCCGACGACCGGTCGCACGACTGGTCTCAAAACTGCATAATCTGTCCAGAGAGTTTTTGTGTTTCTGGACTACTCTCGACCTGTTTGGTGACAGGTCTGGCGACTGGTCTAGCGACCGGTCTACAGACAGGTCTAAGAACAAATTTCAGCTTGTCTTCTTTATCTCTTCTCTTTCTTTCTTAGTTCTTTCTTCCACCTTTTCTCACTTGTTATATTGATCTTCAATGCATATAAAGTGACTCTTTTAACCATGAATTGGTGAAGTCTCCTTCTCATTCCTACAATCACAAATCCATGCATTAGATTAGTCTTTAAATCATGAAACGCTTGCATAATGAGTGATGAATTAGGGTTAGAATATGCACAATTAAGAGCTCAACACACCTCTTTAATTAGCTTAACTTATCATGTCTTTTTATATATGATCTAAAGTTAATGATGGTGACTAAGGGTTTTACTATTAGGTCCAAGTCATCTAGAGGTTTAGGGTTGTTTTGGTTCTAAGGGTTAGGGTCACCAAGGCATCTTATTTACCTGTTCTTCTTCCTTGATGATGCTTGTCCACTTGAATTTTTGGTCTTCAGCTTTCTAAATCTCAACCGACATTATAACACATGGATGCACATGATTGACAGATAAGGTGCACTCGTATGGTCTTCAGTTCGACCGTACTTTGAGTGCATTGGATCCGATGGTATCCGGGGAAACCGCAAGACATCGGATCTTATTTGATTTTTGCGTCAGCTCCTACCCAGAGATATGGAAGATCTCCCGGTGTTTTGGAGGCCGAACACTCTACTGGGAAAATATTTTTTTAGATTTTGAAAACGTACCCACTCTAGGGAGTGATACTCCGTGGGGTTTTTATTTGTAAATAGGAAAATATGTTTTTTTTATTTTTGAAAAGATACCTACTCTGGGGAGTGATACTTTGTGGGGTTTTTATTTGCAAATTGGAAAATATATTTTTTGTCTTTTCGAAAAAGGAAATCTGGCTTGCACGTGCCTCTACCAGGGGTGCCTGTGTGGTCTTTGGCTAACCGACTTTATTTTGAAAGCAGATAAACATGACGATTGATGCGATGCGTGGGGATGCATGGAGATGCATATTTGATGATGGATGCATGGTTTGGCTCATTCTCTTTCAGCTTGAGGATTTTACTTTTGCTGGGGATGCAGCGAACTTTTGAGCTTATTGCTTGCAGGGTTGTGCTCCTCTGGGGATGTTTTTTATACGGGTGTTTGGTCAGCGGGTTGGTCAAGATCCCAACCCGTGGTCGATCAGGTCCATCGTCCTAAGATGCTGTTTCTTTGCTAATAGGGATGGACGAAGGAGGTTGTCAGACTTCAAGATGTTCTTCTGTGAATGGATGCGATTGAGACGGTGCTTGGTCTCCAGTTTTGGTCAAGATTCCAATTTACGGGCAATCGGATCCGTCATCCCAAACTGTGAAGTAAGTGATCGGAGTTCGGGACTCCTGAGGTACGGTGCTGGGGATAGTGACAATTTTTGTGATTTTTGTAAATATTTGGTCCGAATCTCTATCTGAGAAGTCAGGATGAAGATCGGTTATTGAAAACAAAGTAAATATTTTTATGGTTTTGAAAATTTTTTGTTCGAGTAAAGGTCGGTGTTATTGAAAGCAAGAAAAATATTTTGTGATTTTTGAAAGGTGATTTTGCAAATGTTTTGGTATTTTCCTGATTTTCTGAAATGCAGGGAAAGATATGGAATTTTCATCCATTTCCAGCTTCTACTGCTGGTAAGGCACCCGATCCATTTTATGTTAGCGAGCAAGGCGAATCTCACACAGTTAAGTGCCGTAGTTTTACATCTTCGGATGAGGGGATTTTGAGGGTTTTTAGCCAACACACCCACAAAGTTGCCTGTTCCCCATGTGCAATGCAAATAGACCATGTATCGTCCGACGGACTCCTTCGGCCACAAAATCAGCCACATCCTCACATTTCCCTTTGTCAATCCAGTTTGGGGCCTTATGTTGCTCACAATTCCATGAGGGTGCGCTTCACCTCCCAACTGACTTAATCCCCTTCATGAGTTTTAGGAACAGGAAACATCAGTCAGATTCAGTAGTGACTTCCAAATCAAGGTTGTCTATCACGGTGCGTTCAACATGAACAGGATCGCGGGGTTCTACTCGCCTCAGCCCTTACCTGTTTTAGAAGATTCCAGACACCCATACGATCAAGTGTCAGCCATGTCTGGGACAGGTTGGGAAAGAAATCCCTCGAGAAGTTAATCCCAGTGTAGTTTTAGGTCTTCGGACCGCTGAAGATAAATTTGTGCAGTTAAAATTGATGGTGAAACTCCTTTTTTTGTTTTGGAAAAGTTTCAGACTTCAACTCGAGTAGTCGAGATTGATACTGGTTTTTATGGAAAGCTCAAAATATTTTTGGTATTTTTTTTTGAAACAATCTGGGTTATCAAACCTTGATCCGAGCGGTCGAGGCCGATGCCGGTTTTTGGTTGAAAGCAGGAAAAGGTCCCCCGAGAAATTAATCCCAGTGTAGTTTAAGGTCTTCAGACAAAAAATATGTACATGCTGAAAGTACATTCTTTTTACGATTTTTTGAAATATTCCAGACTGTTAAATCCCAATTTGAGCGATCAAGATTAACACTGGTTTTTATTGGAAATCTCTCGGGATTTTGGTACCGACGTAGTTTAAGGTCTTCGGACCAAAACTTTGTACAAGCTGGAAATACATTCTTTTTATTTTTTGAAAAGATCCGGATTATCGAACCTTGAGCCAAGCGGTCGAGGTCGATGTCGGTTTTTATTGAAAATCCCTCGAGATCTTGATCCCGACGTAGTTTAAGGTCTTCGGACCAAAAACTTTGTACAGAATAGGGTAACTCATTTCTTTTTGTTTGTTTTTTTTTGTTTTTTTTTTTTAGAAAAGTGTCCGGAGTCATCAGATCTTGATTCGAACAATCAAGACCGATGCCGGTTTTTATTAAAAATCCCTCGAGATCTTGATCCCGACATAATTTAAGGTCTTCGGACCCAGGTTTTGTACAAGAAATATTTTTTTTGATGATTTTTCGAAGTGATCCAGGTCATCAGATCTTGGCCCGAATGGCTGGGATCGATGCTGGTTTTTATTAGAAATCTCTCGGGATTCTAGTCCCGACGTAGTTTAAGGTCTTCGGACCCAGGTTTGTATAAGAAATATTTTTTTTGATGATTTTTCGAAGTGATCCAGGTCATCAGATCTTGGCTTGAACGGCTGGGATCGATGCCGGTTTTTATTAAAAATCTCTTAGGATTTTAGTCCCGACGTAGTTTAAGGTCTTCGGACCTAGGTTTTGTACAAGAAATAATTTTTTTGATGATTTTTTGAAGTGATCTAGGTCATCAGATCTTGGCCCGAACGACTGGGATCGATGCCAGGTTTTTATTAAAAATCTCTCGGGATTCTAGTCCCGACATAGTTTAAGGCTTCGGACCCAGGTTTTGTACAAGAAATAATTTTTTTTGATGATTTTTTGAAGTGATCCAGGTCATCAGATCTTGGCCCGAACGGCTGGGATCGATGCCGGTTTTTATTAAAAATCTCTCGGGATTCTAGTCCCGACATAGTTTAAGGCTTCGGACCCAGGTTTTATACAAGAAATAATTTTTTTTGATGATTTTTTGAAGTGATCCAGGTCATCAGATCTTGGCCCGAACGGCTGGGATCGATGCCGGTTTTTATTAAAATCTCTCGGGATTCTAGTCCCGACGTAGTTTAAGGTCTTCGGACCCAGGTTTTGTGAAGTAGGCAGCAATCAAGGTTGGAGATTCTAGGGATTGTTCTGAGGATGATTCAGATCATTTGGCCATGACTTTGGATGGTTGAGATCACTGTTTGACCAAGTCAATTCTTTTTCTTTTTCTTGAAAATTCCATGGAGCTTTTTCCACATCATCAAATGAGACTTTGGTGAGATTTCTTTTTTCTTTTTCTCCTCCTCTTCCATTACTTCATTCTTACATGGAGGTACAAGATTCACTTGCAACCACCTTTCCCAAGGAGGAGTTCTTCCCAAGGAGAGAGGGTGAGGGGTCGTTTCAACCAAGTGGGAGGACGGACGGCCCCCTGGGTGCCGCCCAAGCCACTTCTGCCCACTGGTTTTTCTAGTGGGTCGGATAATGGGGTGCCCTCCCCTTTTCTATATAACATGGGGCACCCTTGGCCCCTCCAACGTGCAATCTCTCTCTTCTCTTTTTCACACTCTCTCTTTCTTCAAGTTTTTCTCTTTCTTTTGGTGGCCTCTTGCTCTTTTCAAGTGGTGGGCTTTAGTGAAGCTTTGGGACAGCAAGGTGGTCCCCCTTTGGTGAGTGGTGAAGGTATGGACCACTCCCTTTTCTTTCATTTCCTTGTTTTCTTCTTCATTGTCTCTTCTCATGTTCTCTTTCTTTTCTTTATCTAGATACTCCAAGGGAGTCGAGGTGGGCCCAAGTCTTTTTGGCCTTTTCTACATCTCCAATCTCTTCTCAAGGTGGTGCATGGAGAGGAACATTGGAAGCTTGCATTTCATTTTTTCTTTTCTTTTCTCATACTCCCTTCACGTATATGTAAAGGGTAATTTTGCCATGTCCATCAAGTGTGCATGTCAAAATATCGTATCTTTGGACCACTTTTCATGTGTATCAAATGGGCTTAAAGTGAAGTCAATGGCCCTTGGTGTACTTGATGGGCCCCATACTTCATTTTGGGCTCCCTCATGCTCTCTTTTCCTTGTCATTTTTCCCTTGGAGTTTTCTTTTCTTTTCCATCTTCTTTTCAAGGTTTGGGCACATGGGAATGGTAGGGCCCACCTCAAGTTTTGGGCTCATAGTGCTTACTTTGGATGGCCCCATCTTTCTTTGCATGTAAATGGACAAAAGTGGCTAGCCCATTCTTCACTTGGATCTCAAGTGGGCTAGATTTCTTAGTTGGGCCTTTATGGACAAGTAGCCCAAATCTTCCACCATTTCTTGATTATGATGTACATCCTTGTACACAAAGTGTGGTGGGTTCCTTGGAATTCCTCCATATAGATGGGCTTTTGGGCCTCTTTGAAACTTGTGTATTTCTTTTAGGCATGTGTGCACCACTACACTTTGTGCATGTGGGGCTCTTTCCCTTCATGCTTTTCCTTCGGATGGATGGAGGACTTGAGTTACTTGATCATCTACAAGTCTCATGAGTGAGCTGTTTCAACAATCTCACTAAGTTCAAATGGTTTTCTCATGTTTGTAGGAAAGTGGTTCTCAAGAGCTTAATGTTCCCAAACTCAAATGGATGACTCTTCTTCAAGTGATCTATCCATGCAACCATAGCTCCTTGAACTTCTCTTGGGGTGCTTGGTGGGTCATCCACCATCATTCTCAAGGATGAGTGACCTTTCTTTCAATTTGTGGGAAAGAATTATATCCATAAGTTGCCCAATTTTGTCCCATACTTTGGGGCCTTTTGGATTTTTATCTTCAAGTGGGCTATGTATATCATTCTTAGCCATTTTCATCATGGTTGGGTGACTCATCAAGCCATGGCTTCTTGTGCTCAAATGGTCCCCTTTTTTGTAAAGCAATTGGTGCACATAAGTTGCCCAAACTTGCCTTGCATGGACATTTCAAACTTTGGTTCTTCATGTGGGATATGTGCATCAATTTTTTTTACCATTGGCTTCTTTGATTCATATGTTTGTGGGTAGACCACTATGTTGTACTCTCATGGTTGAAATTTTCATCAAGATGATGCACATAGGGTTGCCCATGGTTAACCCATGAATGGGTTCTCATGTTTCTTCAAGTGGGCTATGTGCTCCTTTCAATCCATTGAGGTGAGGCACTTGAGTTGCTCTTGGGGACCAACTTCCTTTCTATTCTCCATTTGTCCATGTACATGTGTAAAAAGATGGGAACATCTTAAATGAGGGTCATGGCCTTGGTATGAAAAGTGAACCAAGCCTTGGTCACACATGGACTTTGAAGAGGGATTTCTCGTGTGAAGTTGGATTCTTATCCCTTGTTGATTTCGTGGCACTTAAGTGCATTTGTTGTCCAAAATGTGTCCTTGGATGGTGGATTTTCCTTACCTAAAGCACGGCATGTAACCCTCTTTAAGGTGGGCCTTGCTTTCTTTGATGGGCTTAACACACATCCTAGGTAACACATGGAGTTGGACATTAGATTTTTGCATTTGAATGTGAGTCCAAATCCATGGGTTTCCTGGATAATGATTTGGATTTTAACAGGTAAAGAATAGGGACTTACCTTGCCAAGCTTGTAGGATTTGATGGCGGATGGTACAAGGGGGCGAAGGGCGGTCGATGAGGATGACCCGGCCTTCATTGTTCGCTGAGGGGCTCATATGTATTCCTTAGCTAAGGAGCACCAACCTTTTCCCTCTATTAAGGGCCGAGGTACCCGAGATCTCTAGGATGATTGGGTGAAACAACCACAGCCTTTGCTTGAACGTGTTCTGGTTGATACCCCTTTTGTAGGCCTTCTTACCTTGCGCTTTCACAACAATAACGCCAACCGCATGCTGCTTGCGGCTCTCTATGAGAGGTGGCGGGATGAGACCCACACCTTTCACCTCCCTTGTGGCGAGTGGGGAATAACTCCCCTTGATATATATATGCAAATTGGCTTTCCATTCCATGGGGCAGTTGTTCCCCACGCTGGCTCTCTTGCTCCCATTACTTCCACCAACTGGTTACGGCTTATGGGAGCCATCCCACCCGAGGATGAATTCCAGGGCCACCAAGTGAAACTGCGATGGTTTTACAACACCTTCGCTGTTGTCATCCCTACCATCGAGCTGGAGGCCCTTGACAAAGCACGGGCCATGATTACTTATGCCTTTGGGTCATTCCTTTTCTGCCATGCGAACGAGAGGATCGACCCTAGATTCCTTCGTTTGGTTGAGGATCTTCACCACTCGTACAATTGGAACGAGGCTATCTTGACTCATATCTTCCAAGGTTTAGATAAGACCTCTCGAAGTAGCCGGTCCTACACAGGTTTCTAGCCCGTCGTGGAGGTATTCTTTTTAACCTTCCTTGGAGGCATTCGTCTTCTTTCTTTCTCTGATCGTTGTGTCCGCCCTTGCCCAGACCTGCTTTTATGATCATTTTGCTCATCTCTCGCTGAGGATATGAGATGATGTTGAGCCATCTTTATACCGCTTCATGTACTGGCATCAGCAAAACCGTCGATGGAATTGTCGAGTGTCTGGGGACAATTGGCGCGCTGACATAGACGGACTGACCGTCGAGGACGTAAGTATCTTGTTTTCTTTATCCATCGTGCTGCTCTGGGGCTGATTGTGATGAAGTCATTTGGTTGTAGTTTGCTCGGATGCCATATGTTGAGCTCTTAATTGTGCATATTCTAACCCCAATTCATCACTCATTATGCACGGTTTACATGTTTAAAGGACTATTCTAATGCATGATTTGTGATTGTAGGAACAAGATGGAGATTTCACCAATTGAAGGCTAAATAGAGCTCTTTATGAGCATTGAAGACCATAGGATGAAGGTTGAAGAAGGACCAAAGAAAGACAAAGCAAGGAGAGAAGAGAAAAGAAGAAAGAAAGAAAGAAATAAAGAAAAAAAAGGGCTAGAACGGTCGGCTGACCGGTCGGCCAAAGAAGCCCGACCGGTCAAGACCGGTCGGCCACCCCTTATACTTGCTGGACTGATCAGGAAGGAGGTCCGACCGGTCATGACCGGTCGGCCATAGCTGCTGGAATGTCTCTCAAGGAGGTCCGACCGGTCAAGACCGGTTGGCCAGGCCAGTCTTGACCGGTCGGCCATGCAAAATAGGGACTTTCTATTTTGGGATTCCGAAATCTTCTGCGCAAGTGCGTAACTTTACGCGAAATCTGGAACTTTCTTGCGTAAAGGACACCTCCAAGCTATAAAAGGATGTCTTCCCTTCATACCAAAGCATGCTAGGACGTGGGGATTGCTTGGGAGACGGATTCTACTTCGAATTTCTAGTTTTCTTCCTGTTTTAGTTATTTTTTATGTTTTTAGAGGCTTCTAGTTCAAGAATGTTAGAGATGAACTAAAACCTCTTAGCTAAGGCTAAGAGGTGAAGCTTTTGATTCGTTTTTGATGGATTGATGCAACCTAGGTTTCCTTTTTATGATTTAATTGATGAATTTTAGTTAATGTGAGTTTGAATCAAGTACTATTTTGGTTTTTTACTTTGATCTCTTGATGACTCCAGGCTCATGTGATTCTTAGTAATCCTAATTTGGTATTATAGCTTCTGAGCATTGTTTATGCTTGTGTAGTTCATTGATCTACCATCGACTCCGGGCATGGTAGATGCTTTGATTGCCTTGTGTACAATGGCCTGATTTTTCATGTGGGAACTCATTCAACTGAAGTACTTATCTTTTGTTATATAATTTGAAATAGTTGTTTATTGATTGATTTTGATTTAATTAGAGTTCTAATCATGAGTTGTAATCAGGTCTAGTGACAGGATTTGGTGAAAACTATGGTTATGAATCTCAACTAGATTGGAAAGAGGCTTGGCCTACACAATTGAGTGTGCCCAAGGCCTGAGCATGGTTGTGGGAATCAAATCAATGAATAAGCACTTGTTTTGGATAATTGTTAATTGAACCGCTCTATATTCCGATCGGATAGAGATATGAATTCGATTCCGATTGAGTTATGAGAGACCTAGTTGTGTTGATACATTGAAACTTATCAAAAGTGGATCCTTGGCGCTCTAGTGCCTTTTTAGATTGAAATTACCTTAACTGTTCACTGTTTAAACTCAAATCGCTATTTTTCAGTTTTAGTTCTTAATAGGATCTTAATTACTCGTTGTTTTAGACAAATTCTGAGGATACCCATACATAAATCTCTGTGGGAACGATACTCGGTCTTTCCGAATTATTACTACTTTGCAACCCTACACTTGGGGAGTGAACAAGTTTTTGGCGCCGTTGCCGGGGATTTCTATGCGGATTTAAGTTAAGATTGTGTTAAGATAGGTTTAGGATTTGTTTTACTTTCTAGAGTAGGTTTTCTTCTAAATACTAACTTGCTTTGTTTTGATTTTTGAAGGATTCTAACATAGGTCTACTCAAGGGATTTTTAGGAAGTTGAAGAAGAAAAAGGCATCTTAAGTCACAAATCAGGTTTTATTGTTCTAACCCTACTCTTCTTCTTCTCCTACTCATTCCTATCATATTCATCTCTTGTAGAGTGGGTGGAGACTCCTTTTGGATCTCTGAAAGGTAGGTCTTGTGCCACCTGGATTCCTATTGGTCGGCTCTGCCGTCTTGGATCACCTTGTACTCAGAGATTTCTCTTCTCAATCCTATTCCTCTTTCTTCTTTTTCTGTACTTTTTCTCAAAAGACTCAAAGAGTGGGTGGGGAGTTCTCTGAACCCCTATTGACCAGGAGAAATCGGTCTCTATCCTTGCTTCTGGCTCAGCCATTGCAAGACACCTTGTGCTTAAGTCTTAGAGAGGAGTAAAGGAAGGAAGGAAGAATTCTTTTTCCTTTTTGTTTCATTCTTTTAGGTTTTGCATGCCAAATTGGGCTCGGGGATCTAATAACCGACTTAATCGTGATGGAGTAATTGTTGAAGGGATTAATAGAGAGCCTCGAGCTAGAAAACATCAAAATTTTCCTGAAATTACTAGAGAGATGGCTGAAAATCAACCAAATCAAGGGGTTAATCAACATCAAAATCCAGCCCCAAACCTTACTAAATTGGATGAGAATGAAGTGGGGGATGTACCTCAACCTAGAACTTTACGTGACTATTTACAACCAGCTAGGACGAGTACTCCCTCTTGCATAATTTTCCCTCACAATGTGGGAAATATTGATTTTAAACCGGGGTTGATCCAACTTCTTCCTAGATTCCATGGACTTGACTCTGAGAGCGCATATCTACATATTAAGGAATTTGAAGAGGTCATTGCCACAATAAACTATGACAATGTGACCAAGGATACAATAAAACTTAAATTGTTCCCTTTTTCCTTGAAAGAGAAGGCCAAATCATGGCTACATTCCTTAAGGCCAAGGTCTATTGGGACATGGGCTGAGATCACTAGGGAATTTCTTAAAAAATTCTTCCCTACTCATCGAACCAATCACTAAGAAGGGCCATAATGAACTTTGCCCAAAAAGAAGAAGAAACCTTTTTCCAATGTTGGGAAAGGTATAATGAGCTATTAAACGCATGCCCACATCATGGCTATGAATGGTGGAGGTTGATTAGTTTCTTCTATGATGGATTAAACTCAACCATGCGCCAATTTGTGGAGATGATGTGCAATGGGGAGTTCATGAACAAGGAAACGGAGGAAGCTTGGGATTATTTTGACATGTTGGCTGAAAATACACAAGCATGGGATACATCTAAGCCAACAAGTTCAAAACAACCCCAAACCAAGGAAAATGGAGAAATTTATGTTTTAGATGGGCAAGATGATCTAGGTTCTAGAGTGGCTAAACTCACACGAAAGGTCGAGGAGATGGAACTAAAGAAAGTGGACACAACCCAACAAAGGGGGGCTGTTGAAACTATTTGTGGTATTTGTGCTTCCAATGTGCATCAAACGCCGGATTGTCCAACGATCTATGCGTTTCGAGAACTTTTATTTGAACAATCAAATGCTTTGAATAGTTATCAACGACCTTTTAGTACTCCAAATTCAAACACGAACAATTCTAGTTGGAGAAACAACCCTAACTTCAATTGGGCGAATGGAAACACGACCAATCAAAATAATCCTCAAAGGGGGCCCCCAATGCAATTGGCTCCACCTCAAATGCCTATAGAGGATACTTTGAAAGCATTCATGGAAGGACAAGCTCAAATAAATCAATCCAACCATACGATAATGCTTGAGCTTAAAAATTCGGTGGAGGAAATCAAGGCTCGCTTAAACGCAAGGGAAGGGATGCTTCCAGCCCAACCCATACCAAATCCAAAACCACAATGCGAAATAAGTGTGCCTAGTTCTTCTAACCAACATATGGAACATGCTAAGGCCATCACCACTCTTAGAAGTGGTAAAATCATTGAAAAATCTGATCCGGTGAAGGTTTCAACGCCTAATGATCCGGTATCTTCCAAAGAGGATGATGGACCTAGCATCACCATGAATGAAAAAGAGCCATTGAAAGAATATAGGCCTGTTGCTCCATTCCCCCAACGCTTGATTCCAGCCAAACCTCAAGATAAATATCAGGAATTTTTGGAGGTTTTCAAGCAAGTCAAAATCAACATCCCATTGTTGGATGCCATTAAACAAATACCGTCATATGCAAAATTTTTAAAAGACCTTTGCACGGTTAAAAGAAAAATACATGTGCAAAAGAAGGCATTTTTGACAGAGAATGTGAGTGCCATTATTAACCACGGGATGCCCAAGAAATACAAAGATCCCAGTTGTCCGACAATATCATGTGTGATTGGAGACTACCGGGTGAAACATGCTCTACTTAATCTAGGGGCAAGTGTAAACTTAATTCCCTTTTCGGTCTATGAACAATTGGGTTTAGGTGAATTAAAACCCACCAAAACCACATTACAACTTGCTGACCGATCGATTCGTATTCCGAGAGGGGTGACTGAGGACGTTCTTGTCCAAGTTGACAAAGTTTACTACCCGGTGGACTTTATTGTCTTGGACACGAGACCCATGGTTAATATTGGCCCCCAAATTCCTATCATACTTGGCCGCCCATTCCTAGCTACATCAAACGCTATCGTAAATTGTAGGAGTGGGGTCATCCAAATGTCTTTTGGCAATATGACAATTGAGTTGAATGCTTTCAATATTGACAACCAACAAGCGGATGAGGATAAGGAGGTCCACGAAATAAATATGATAAATTCTATTGTGGAAACTGAGTCCCTCTCACCTTTTTACTCCGGTCACTTAGACGAAGAAGTGACTCACTCCCTTGATGAGAACGATGATATGATAAGGGATATGGTCACACTTTTCGAGTCGGTATCGGCATATGACGTTAGCCAAGAGAAGGATGTGGAAACAATACCTAGTTGTGCTGAGAAATAAATTCATATTTCCACACCTTTGCGGATCATGCATACCGAACTCCACCAACCCTAGGATGATCCTTACTTGCAATATCAATGCCCAGGAAAATCTGAATGGAGACATATTTTTTCTGATCAATATGATGATGTCTCCTCGTATACATGTGGTGAAAACATTAAGGAACCCGCTGAAATTCCTTTTTGGGATTTTGAGTGGCTCATCTCGATTACTCACACACATGTTTATTGTAAAGCAGGATATTGGATGACGTTGCTGCGAAACCTTTTGATCCATCTAATGATTCTGCTTGACTTTATGCTTTTGGATGAGTTGTTGGGATTAACCTCCTAGTCTGACGGAGGATAATTTGCTAGAATGTTGTCCCATTAGGATTTGCTTTGATAGTTGATTTAGTTGTGAAGTAATCCATCTCCAAAAGCTAATCTTGCCATGAAATAGATGCGTCAGGTGATATCTCTCTTTCTCACTCTCCTTTGTTTTATGTCATTGCTCTCATGTCATGCATATTGCATATCTTATTACATTGAGGACAATGTAAAGTTTTGGTTGGGGGGTGAGAGATTCCTTATATGATGAATCTGCTAGCTTTTGTGACATGTCGAGCAAAGATGTAGAAATTTTTTTTTCGATTTTTTCTAAAATTCGAAACTCTTTTGGAAAACTTTGATTCTATGCATTCGAGATAGCATGGGTATAAGAAGATGAGATATGAAGTGAGGGATGTTGCAAGCTTTGAATTTCTCTTAATATAATGGTTCTATATGTCAATTCACCTATTTTTATGATTGATAGAAAATTTGAACACCGTTTGCACCTAGTTCACATTACACGATTTTCATGATTTGAAAGGATTATGTGATTTATGGATTAGCTAGACTTTGATTTGAGGTATTGAGAAACCAAGCTGGAGTACTTTGTCCATCCTTGTCCATGGGAAAATAACGAAAGATATGGATTTCTAAAAATCCTATCTAATGTAAAAGAAAAGGGAAAAGGAAGGATGAAATTGGGAATGATGGAAAAATGGTGGAAATTCCGATTAGGGCTACCTACTACCAACCGGGGGATGGTCTACCCGTAACCAGAGCTGGAAATGGGACGTAGTGTGAAAGTCGTCGGAAGGACGGTAAGGCAAATTCCTGTCATAGGCTTGTTGTTGACTCTATACACCTTGAGATCTATAGTTTAGTTGATCTATGAAGAAGATAATCCCAGAAACTCATGAGATGAACCTTCACTATGCACACTAGGTTGAATTTGTTCAAGTTCTTCTATTTGTCAATCAATCAGCGGAAATTTCATATAAACACTTATTTTGTTATGAGAGTTTAAGGTTTCAACCTTTATCACCGAATTTCTCTGATTTTTACGCTTATGTGTCTTGGAATGTATAGAAGAATAGTTTCTAGAGGAGAGTTGGGTTTTGGAGAATGAAACTTGTTTCACGCATGTTTTGCTCGGGACTAGCAAAATGCTGGTTGGGGGGTGTGTTGAGCTCTTAATTGTGCATATTCTAACCCCAATTCATCACTCATTATGCACGGTTTACATGTTTAAAGGACTATTCTAATGCATGATTTGTGATTGTAGGAACAAGATGGAGATTTCACCAATTGAAGGCTAAATAGAGCTCTTTATGAGCATTGAAGACCATAGGATGAAGGTTGAAGAAGGACCAAAGAAAGACAAAGCAAGGAGAGAAGAGAAAAGAAGAAAGAAAGAAAGAAATAAAGAAGAAAAAGGGCTAGAACGGTCGGCTGACCGGTCGGCCAAAGAAGCCCGACCGGTCAAGACCGGTCGGCCACCCCTTATACTTGCTGGACTGATCAGGAAGGAGGTCCGACCGGTCATGACCGGTCGGCCATAGCTGCTGGAATGTCTCTCAAGGAGGTCTGACCGGTCAAGACCGGTTGGCCAGGCCAGTCTTGACCGGTCGGCCATGCAAAATAGGGACTTTCTATTTTGGGATTCCGAAATCTTCTGCGCAAGTGCGTAACTTTACGCGAAATCTGGAACTTTCTTGCGTAAAGGACACCTCTAAGCTATAAAAGGACGTCTTCCTTTCATACCAAAGCATGCTAGGACGTGGGGATTGCTTGGGAGACGGATTCTACTTCGAATTTCTAGTTTTCTTCCTGTTTTAGTTATTTTTTTTATGTTTTTAGAGGCTTCTAGTTCAAGGATGTTAGAGATGAACTAAAACCTCTTAGCTAGGGCTAAGAGGTGAAGCTTTTGATTCATTTTTGATGGATTGATGCAACCTAGGTTTCCTTTTTATGATTTAATTGATGAATTTTAGTTAATGTGTGTTTGAATCAAGTACTATTTTGGTTTTTACTTTGATCTCTTGATGACTCCGGGCTCATGTGATTCTTAGTAATCCTAATTTGGTATTATAGCTTCTGAGCATTGTTTATGCTTGTGTAGTTCATTGATCTACCATCGACTCTGGGCATGGTAGATGCTTTGATTGCCTTGTGTACAATGGCCTGATTTTTCATGTGGGAACTCATTCAACTGAAGTTCTTATCTTTTGTTATATAATCTGAAATAGTTGTTTATTGATTGATTTTGATTTAATTAGAGTTCTAATCATGAGTTGTAATCAGGTCTAGTGACAGGATTTGGTGAAAACTATGGTTATGAATCTCAACTAGATTGGAAAGAGGCTTGGCCTACACAATTGAGTGTGCCCAAGGCCTGAGCATGGTTGTGGGAATCAAATCAATGAATAAGCACTTATTTTGGATAATTGTTGATTGAACCACTCTATATTCCGATCGGATAGAGATATGAATTCGATTCCGATTGAGTTATGAGAGACCTAGTTGTGTTGATACATTGAAACTTATCAAAAGTGGATCCTTGGCGCTCCAGTGCCTTTTTAGATTGAAATTACCTTAACCGTTCACTGTTTAAACTCAAATCGCTATTTTTCAGTTTTAGTTCTTAATAGGATCTTAATTACTAGTTGTTTTAGACAAATTCTGAGGATACCCATACATAAATCTCTGTGGGAATGATACTCGGTCTTTCCGAATTATTACTACTTCGCAACCCTACACTTGGGGAGTGAACACCGTACGCCAACTTTCCTCTTTACTAAACCTCTCAGCGTGTGGAAGCATATGATTCTTCATGTCTTCGGATCATGCTTTCTGACGCTGAATCATTTCAGTGGTATTTGGGTGAGAGGCTGCTTCGACAGATCACTGGTGTAGCTCGGGTTCCTTGTTCTGCACCTCCTTCGGCTGCTCAGATCTCAGTTGATGAGATGGCCGATGCTCTTGTGGGCCAGCCTAGATTTCGCTTCACGATCCCGAATCGTGACTACGACGAGTGGTACTTGCTGTACGGACAGGGGCCTCTACTTCCTCCGCTCTATGTTCCAGGGGGTCGTCGCAGATACGCTGGCGGATCAGTGACAACTCCTCTGATGGACCTTCATCGTCGGGAGCGGGATGAGAGGAGGGATGATGATGACTATGTTGGCGATCTGTAGCCTGCTTCTTACGGATGTATTCAGCTTGCTTGATGTATGATCTTCTTCTTTTTTCTTTAACTTTTTTCTTTATTGAAATCTTCTGAATGAATATACAACCCCTGATCTGCCTCAAAATCTTTTGGATGATGGTTGGATGTCTTGATTTCTGACTCATTCTTTAATGATTTGCGGAAGATGAGGCTTCTTAACTACATGGATGACGACTTGAATGGTTCAGATTGCTTGATTTGGCCCTGTGGGCCCTTTCCAAACTTCAGCTTTGCTTTGGAGCACCTTTTCTTGATGTTTTGTGAGGCTAAGAAGGCTTTCCATGGTGCGGATGACGACTTGAACGGCTAAGATTGCTCTTTTCAGCCATGTGGGCCCACTTGATGATCAGATCTTGGATTCAGGCCCTCTTTCTTGATGATCAAGCCTTCGATCTTGCTATTTTATGACTCATGTGAACTCTTCAATGGTTTAGATCATGATGATCTAGTCTTTGAATGGCTCTGATTGCTTGTGGGCCCCTCTTGATCAATTTTCCTTTTCTTTGACTTGATTAGACCCATACTGGCCGTAGTACTTCATGATTGGACATGTGGGGTATCTTTTAGATGATTCAGATCAGCTTTACATGAAATCTGGAGCTGATTGGAGTCTCGGGTGGCCCACAAGGTGCCATCTTCTGACATGGACTGGCAGTCCCACCTACCAAAAGACAGATAAGCCAATCTCGCGAAGAGAGAGAAAACCTGTCCGTGTTCGGTCTGGGCTGCCTCGTGTTCGGACATTCTCAGCAGTCCACTGTCCCTGTCTCCTTGATTCGGTGCACACGAGGTTTCGATCTAACCATGAATCCTTCTTTTGTCTTCACTTTTCTTCTCTTTTTTGTTAGTGTACTTTTCTGTGGCATACTAGTGCACCTTGTTTGTCAATCACTTAGGTTAGTGGGTCTAGTGTCGGTTGAGCTTAATGAAGATGAAGACCGAAGACTCAAGTGGCCCTGCTGCATCAAGGAAGAAGAAACAGGTAAAAGTGATGCCTTGGTGTGCCTTAACCTTGACCAAAACCTAACCCTTAACCTCTTAGATGACTTGCACCAACTAGGTATACCCTTAGTCATCATCATTAGTCTTAGAACTCCATGAAAAACATGATAAGTTAGACTAATTAAAGAGGTGGAAGCTGCTGTAATCCAAAACAGCTCAAACAGCAGTTTCCGATTGATCTCCAATCAATCGGACATTGGTTCCGATAGGACTCCGATCCATCGAACAGAATATCCGATTAATCGAAATTTGTTCCAGCATAATTTGAAAATCCACCGGACAAATTTCCGATCAATCGGACATACTTCTGATCCATCGGAAGGGGTGAGTTCGATTAATCGGACCATGTTCTGATCAATCGAAATATCTTCCAGAGAATCCACTGGACTGATTTTCGATCAATCGGACATGTCTCCGATCAATTGGACAGGTCTCCGATCAATCAGACCTTTTTTCGATCAATCGGAGATGCGTTAATCTGCCCGTTTTTTGACCGTTGGAGCTCGAACTTTATAAATATTGAGCTCGGTTCTTGGACATTTAGAGAGGGTTTTGAGAGCCTATTTGCCATACCTTTTGTGCATCATATGGGGCCTCAAAGAGGAGGAGATTCAAGTCATATCCCTTGTGTTTAAATCACAAGCGAGGGCATTCAAATGCAAACATAGAGATGACTTGATTCCTCTCTCAATTCTGGAGGTGAGACACTATACCACATAGTTATATCTCTTGTTTAATACCTCTAGAAGACCCTCTAGGTGAATCTCCTAGTTAGGACAAGCTACATACCCCATGTAGGAGATTCAACCATTCCCTAGCACCTTGGGCATCTTCAATGGAGCATCACATGCAAGGTAGCTGATCTTGGAGCTGAAGCCTTGGCAAAGCGGCGGCGTCAAAGATCGGGGGAGCACAAGGGGAGCTGATTCAAGCACGGGAGAGCGAGAAGAAGCAACCCAAAGCGGTGCTACAAAGGGGCTCAATCTGACAAGTAAGGTTGTCTTGTTAAGAGTCTATCCACTCAATTCCTTGTGGGAGTTGAGTGTAGAGTTTGTTTGACAAACTTGAACTAGGGTCGTTAGCCGATCCTTGGCCTATTAGTTGGGCCTAAAATCTAGGGACGTTAGCCGTTCCTTGGCACATTTGTCGGGCCTAAACAAAGTCTCCAAGGGGAAGCCACCAACACGGGTGTAAACGTGTAGGTTGGGAGGAACCTATAAACTCCCCGATTGGGTGGATCCGAGTTAAAACACCTTGGTTGGGAGGAACCAGATTTAAACTCCCCAGTGAATGCCGGTGTGCTCAAAGGGGTTGAGTACTTGAACCGGGAGTGGAGTAGACAAGTAGTCGAACCACTATACATCCTTGTGTTTGTGATTGTTCTTGAGCACATTTCTCTTTATGCATTGTGTTTAATTGGTTAATTATGACTGCTTAGTTAGGAATGCATGCTAGGCAGTTGATAGGCACCTCCACACTCACAAGATGTACTTTCACTACCTCATGTTGACTTGAGCATGTCTTGATCCATCCTCTATAGTCCACATGTGTTGATGAGACTAGGTTGTTGATTGCACTTATCATTTGCTAGTCTTTTAATTCGACCCACTTAGGCTTGGAAGCCGAAGTGTTATTCGCTTACGTAGTTTGATTTGTTAAATTTGTTTAGTAGGCGAAAAGATTTGAAAAGGTCCTAATCACCCCCCTCCTATAAGTTTAGCCATAATTCTAGTTGCTCTTTAAGCTTCCGCACGTGTATGCATAGGATGTCGTGTTAAACTACCTGATGCACTTTCATGTTTGTCTTCTTCTCATTTTGTCCTTTCCCAAGCAATGGATGGTGGAGATATAGGGGCTGTGGGGGTTGTCCATGGTGGGTCCCACATTCCAGATTTTCAATTGAGCTTTGATGTAGAGGAGATGCCTTTAATGGATGGGGTAGATGGGGCTTTAAGAGGGAGCATTGATGGAGACTTAAGCTTGGTGGTTAATGGAGCTTTTAATGACTCTATTAATGGTGGGATGGCTGGAATTTCAGATTTGGATAGGTCTTTGGATGATAGAATTTTGAATGGTATGGATGAGATGGGGAGATGGGACATAGGTGAGGCTATGCATCCTTGGAGTGTGGGCCGCATAGATGATGTGGCCACGATGGACATAGATGGGCTGATCATGTCTGAATGGTATGGATGGTTTAGATGATACCATTGATGACTTGGATGCTCTTGATGATGGCCGAGATGTGCGACACACTTGCTTGGGTGGACTTGATGTGATCATTGATGATGCCCCCCTCATGATGGATGGTGTGGATGTTCCGATGATCCCTTTGATTGGACAGGATGATGGTTGGATTCATGACTTCATGTTGGAGAGGACTGCAGGTCCAGATTTGACCGTAGATTCTTCGATCGGGGTTGCCGGGGCCTAGAGGTGGGCACAAACCAAGCCAGCTCGAAAGATCGACTCGGATTGGTTCAAAAAAGCTCGACTTGGATTGGTTCGAATGGAAGTTCAAACCAAACCATGCCTCCAAGTCAAGCTCGTTTGAAAAAATAAACCAAGCTTAAACTAGGGCAGTATCGGCTTGGCTCGGCTCGAAGCTCGATTTGATTCAGCTCGGTATGATTCGACTCGTAGATTATAAGCACACTGTTTCCTGTGGTGTGATCCACTTGAGCTTTGGATATGATTTTATTTTGGAATCATGTTATAAAATGATATGTAAAATAGATGGACAGCATGGATAATACATATACATGATGACATGGATAATACATAGTACATATACATGATGACATGGATAATACATAATACATATACATAAATGCACATTGTTTCCTTGCACTTGTGAAATTATGCTTGCGTACTTTTGTTTGGAGAATACTCTTACATGTCTATTTTGAAGTTGTACTCCTTTGGAGGATGTTAAACATCATATGGTTAGATACGTTTGTACTTTTTTTAAAAACTTTTTAAATTCTTTTCTAATTAAATAAATAAGGAAAAAAAGAGCCGCTACCTGTTTGAACTTGGCCCGGCCCAGTTCAAAATTTTCGATCAAACCAATCCCGGCTCGAACCATATTTTTTTGGAGCAAACCAAACTCGGGCCGCATGGGTCGGCCCGAAACCCAAACCAAACCGATCCACAAACTGCGGTGGTACAAAAACAAGCCATACCAAACTAGGGCTAACTCGGCTCAGCCCGGATCGTTGCCCACCTCTACTGGGGCCTTCCTTGACGGTTCAGATGCATTTTTCAGCGGTCAGATTGATCAGGATGCCGCAATGTATGGTGTGATTTTCACTGATAGCCTTTTCGATAGAGAGTACCATCCTTCTTTTGATCGCTAACCCTTTACATATTCGGTTGACAAGGCGGGCGAGTCCTCTCATGCGGTTGAGGTCGTGACTGTTTCAGACAGCGATGCTACTATATCAGACATAACCGCTACTGGGCATAGGTCAGGGACTACTGAGTCTGCAGAGGTTCCAGCTTTTCCTTCTCCTTCACCCGTTGATCTTCCGATCCTTGATGAGCTCTCATCGATCCCTAGGCCTTTTGTTCTAGAGGGGATTCCTATGAGGACTTGTCAGTTGCTTCCTCGTCCTTCTTGCTCGCCACGACTGCTTGCTTGGCTTGACAACTTGTCTGCTTATGAGATTCGAGACTTGGAGTCCTATGGCTTCGGCGGTCTGATCCATATGGCTAGGGTTGATATTGATTGGAGGATGCTCGGCGCTACACTGATTGACTGGGTCCCCTCATTGAGCTTGTTCGCATTCAATGACATGGAGATGGGACCTTCTTTGGAGGAGATTGTGCGTTTGACCGGTCTTCCTTAGGATTATACTCAGTATTTTTCACCGAAGACTTTGCCGAAGACTGCCACACCGCAGAACTGGTTCGGGATCCCCTATCTTGTTTAGCCTGCAGCTGTCGGGCAGGATGTTGTGGTTTTCTCCTTGGATTTGCTGTATGATCTTTTTTCGGATCCTCGGAGTGTGGTAGGGTCCCTACTTTCTCGGAATGCACTGATGTTCTGTCTGATAGCTGAGGTGCTATTCTCGGGATGACGCAGATCTCAGACTCCTTTGCTTTTTGAGGTGATGAGCTGAGTTCGACGTTGTTCGACGTCAGTGGATCATTTCTCTTGTCTTGGCTAAGCTGTTTAATGGGCTGACTGACTGTGTCCTAGGTCGTACCTGTGTCCTTCGCGGCTGTTGTGCATTTCTCCAGGTATCTTTTCTGCACTTTCCTTTTTCTTTTCTTGTCTTTTGGGGAATTGCTCTGCTCTAGCTGAACTTCTTTTCCTTCTTGTGACCAGGTCTGGCTATGGGAGCGTCTTTCATTGACTGTTCCTTTACCATTTCCTGGCACCCGTCGCCCTGACCTTATGCGACACATCATGGAGTTTCTTCCACATACAGCTAGGATGAGTGAGCCCTTGTATCGCAGGATGTTTGCTGTGCATCGTGACTGGAATGTTCATTGGGAGTCATCTTGACTTTCACTTCCTCTAGTACTTTGTGATGCGCACCGCCTTCCTCTGATGCTGGTAGGCTTTCGATCTTACTTTTCTTATCACCCTATCTGGTTCCTGCGGCAGTTTGGGTATTGCTTTTACGGGTATCGAGAGTCGAGCACTTCCGTCTAGATCATCTGACTTTAGGACTCAGGTTGATGGATCCTGGGCGAGTCACCTGAATGTTGATTTGCTTGGTTTTGAGTTGCGGACTTTTTCGATGGCGACCGCCCCATACCAGCACTAGGTTGCTGAGCAGTCTCTGTATCGACGCATTCCTTACTGGCACCAGACCGCCGATGAGGACGAGCATGATATTCTTGGGGATGCTGGCTCTTTATTTGGTTCATATGAGCCCTTTGAGGAGCGCCCATTTATCGATCCTGATTTCCTCTTGGCCACTCATGGCTAGTTGCTGTCTGAGATCTCTGCACTTCGGTATCATTGTGAGATGATGTTGAGGAGATTGGCTGCCGATCAGAGATTGTCTGACGAGGAGACAACGATCCGTAGCCTTGAGCGAGATGAGGTACATTACTTGTGTATGGAGGTGAGCAGGTTGAGAACGAGGCTATTTGATTATGAGTCAGAGGACTTACCTGACGTGGCCGAGGCGGAGGGTAGAGATTGATTGTGTCGGCCATCTGTACATTCCTTTTTGCATGATGCACTTTAATTTTTCTTTTTCTATTCGAGCCATTTTTGCTTACAGCACTCTTCCAAGTTTTCACCACAGCCAGCTTTTTCCCGTCATTTTTGCTCGTAGCGCCCTTTTGGGTTTTCACCACGTCCCGGGTATTTGATCTTGCCTGTTCCTTGGCAGCAATGCTATTTTTACCCTCGGCGCCCTTTCGAGTTTTCACCAAGTTCGCTGTATGCCCACTGTTTTTACTCGGAGCGCTCTTTCAGATTTTCACTCCGCCCTCTTCGTTTAGGCACATATTTTCTTTTCTCTCTTTTTTTTTTCTTTTTTGTTTTTGGATTTTTGGATAACTGCGGTGGCTAGAGGTCGGGAATCCGTCGTTGCCTGCCAATGACAGTCTTTCAGCCCTTATCCTAAGTTACGATGATAGAGCTGTCGGTCTTAGACCCTTCTGAGATGGATGGATGGGTGGTTGTGCTTCTTCTCAGGTTGATTTTTCTCAGGTGCCTTGTTTTGGATCCCCATTTTCTTTTTTTTCTTCTTTTTTCTTCTTTTGTTGTGTCCTTTTTTTCTCTATTTTTTCTTTTAAATTCCCTTATTTGAAACACTTGTTGATGGACGAAAATGATTTCTCAGAGGCTTTAGCTTCGACCTCTTGACTTCAGCTCTATTAATGTAACTCTTGATAAGGTCAGAATGACTTACCCGTGAAAGATCTTCACTTTGTCGGTGTTGATTGGCTCAGGAAGATCCACCCCTCTCATGCTGGTGAGTCTGAGGGCGCCTTCGGGAAGTACTTCTCTGATGATCAACGGTCCGTCCCATGAGGGTTTAAACTTTCCTCTGGGATCCGGAAGGTGCCACGGTAGAATCTTCTTCATGACCATGTCGCCCACCTTGAAACTTCTTTTTTCGGACTCTCTTGTTGTAAGTCCAAGCGATCCTTTTCTGATAACACTGAGAATGACTTAGCGCACGCATGCGCTTCTCATCTGCTAGCTGTAACTGATCGAATCTTGCCCGTTGCCATTCTCCTTCTTCAATTCCACTTTCTAGTAACACTTGTAGTGACGGTATTTTCACTTCAACTGTTAGAACTGCTTCCATTCCATAAGTAAGCTCGAAAGGAGTAACGCCTGTAGCAGACCGTACAAACGTTCGATAAGCCCAAAGTGCATATGGGAGCATATCTGACCGATCTCGATAAGTCACGACCATCTTCTCGAGTATCCTGACGATTGTCTTGTTTGCGGCTTCCACCCCACCATTCATCCGAGGACGGTAGGGGCTTGATCGATGACGCTGAATCTTGAACTTGCTGAGGAAGTCATTCATCTTCTTATTGACGAACGGGTTCCCATTATCTGTGATGATAGCATTAGGGATTCCATACCGGCATATGATGTTGTTCTTCATGAATTTGATCACCTGAGATGCTGCAATCGTGGTGTAGGAAGCTGCTTCTACCCACTTGGTGAAGTAGTCGACTGCCATAAGTATATACTCATGATCGTTTGATGCTTTAGGACTAATCTTCCCAATGATGTCGAGTCCCCACATGGAGAAGGGCCAGGGCGTCGTCAGATTGTACAATTCTAATCAGGGGGCATGAATTTGATTCGCATGCTCCTGACACTTGAAGCATTTTCTGACGTGCTGACAGCAGTCTGTTTCTATGGTGAGCCAATAGTAGCCGAGTCGTAGAATCTTCTTTGCTATCATATGCCTGTTCATGTGTGGGCCACAGATTCCTTCGTGTATTTCTTTCATGATCTTCGTAGCTTCTGTTTCGTTGACGCATCGAAGGAGGATGTGATTATAGGATCACTTATAAAGGACTTCGCCACTGATGGTGAACTGGCCGGCCAAACGCTGGATGGTTCGGCGATCTGTTGCTGTTGCTAACTCTGGATACTCCTGGGTTTCAAGATATTGCTTAATGTTGGCATACCAGGGTTTGTTAGGGACAGCTTCGGCTTCTTCTATTTGCAGGTAGAAAGCAGGTTCATCTTGAGTTTCGACTGTGAGCTCCCATTCCAAAGCTCCTTTTGGTATCTTGAGCATTGATGCAAGCGTAGCGAGAGTATCTGCAAACTGATTCTTGGCTCTGGGCATGTATGAGAAGGTGATTTCCTTAAATTCTTTCGATCAGATTTTCAAGATACACATGATATGGTATCAACTTCTCGTGCTTGGTTTTCCATTCGCTATTGGTCTGATTGATTATAAGCTGTGAGTCTCCAAATACTCGTAGCTTCTTGACGCCTAAGATTATGGCTTCCCTTAGGCCAGCGATGCATGCTTCATACTCTGCCATATTGTTGGTGCATTCGAATGCTATATGCCTTAAGATAGGAATAGGGACATCGTCTGGAGAGTAGAGGATTGCTCCGATACCACTCCCTTTAGAATTTGCCGTGCCATCGAAGAATATCGTCCACTCATCTTTTTTCTTCCTTTCTTCACCTTCGATAAGCAAGAGATCTTCATCAGGGAAGAATGTCTTGAGTGGTTAATAATCCAGGAGAGAGTGAGCGGCAAGATGATCGGTGAGGGCCTGCCCCTTGATTGCTTTCTGAGTGACATAGGTGATGTCGAATTCAGACAGGAGTAGCTGCCATTTCGCTATCCTTCCAGTGAGTGTCGGTTTCTTGAACAGGTATTTGAGTGGATCCATGTGAGCAAGTAGGAGAATAGGGAACGTAATCATGTATTAACGGAGTCGCTGAGTTGCCCAGACTAGGGCGAGGCAAGTCTTCTCGATCGGGGAATACCTGGTCTCGTAGTCGGTGAACTTTTGGCTCAAATAGTATATTGCTTGTTCCTTCTTCTCAGTCTCGTCGTGTTGGCCGAGAACACAGCCAATGGCTTCTACTGCTACCGAGATGTATAACAATAGTGGTCGTTCGGGAGTGGGCAGTACTAGGACTGGAGGATTCATGAGATACTTCTTGATGTGGTTGAAGGTGACTTGGCAATCGTCATTCCATTCTTTTGGAACGTTTTTTCAAAGGAGCTTAAATATGGGCTCACAGATAGGTGTGAGCTGTGCGATGAAGCGACTGATGTATTGAATTCTGCCGAGGAAGCCACGAATTTCTTTCTCTGTTCTAGGAGGGGGCATCTCAATGATTGCTCTAGTTTTGGTTTCGTCGACCCTAATGCCATCCTCGCTCACCATAAAGCCAAGGAGTTTGCCTCCCATTGCACCGAAGACACATTTTTGAGGGTTGAGGTGGAGCTTGTACTTTTCTAATCTATTGAATAACTTCTTCAGATCTTCAAAGTGTCCTTCGATCGTGCGAGATTTGACGATCATATCGTTCACATATACTTCAAGCTCTTTATTCATCATGTCATGGAATAATGCTGTCATTGCTCGCTGATATGTTGCTCCTGCGTTCTTCAGACTGAACGACATTACCCTGTAACAAAAGGTTCCCCAGGGAGTGATAAATGATGTCTTCTCGCGATCTTCGATGACCATCTTGATCTGATTGTAACCTGAGAACCCGTCCATGAATGAAAAGACCTTGTACCCAGCAGTGTTGTCGACCAGAGTGTTGATATGTGGCAAAGGGAAATCATCTTTAGGACTGTCTTTGTTGAGATCTCAGAAGTCGATGCACATTCGAACCTTGCCATCCTTCTTCGGTACTGGTACAATGTTGGCGAGCCATTCAGGGTAATTGGAGACTACCAAGAATCCCGCATTGTACTGTTTGATGACTTCATCTCGGACTTTTAGAGCCCATTCTGGCTTCATTCTTCAAAGTTTCTGCTTCACTGGCTTCATATCTGGCTTGGTTGGCAGATAGTGTACAATGAGCTCTTCATCGAGCCCCGGCATGTCTTCATATGAGAACGCAAAGTTGGACAATCTTGGAGCTTGGAACTCTATCATTCTTTGCTTCATCTCTGGTGGCAACGATTTTCCAATGCGTACTTCCCTAGGGATCTCAGGTGTCCCCAAGTTTACTATCTCAAAATCATCGGCTACAATATTGGCTTTAGATTCAAACTTTTTGAGGAGATCCTCTAGTTTGGGAGCCGAATCATCATCTTCCTCATCCTGAGCTTCGTCCAGACCCATGAGCTCGAAGTCTAATACGATGTCAAAATCATATGATTCGACTTCAAACTCATGCGACTCTTTAGACAACCTTGGCACATTATTGAATGCAGGAAAGGAAATGTTTTTTAGTTTTTGAGAATTTTTTGGAATTGAAATGCTAGATATTTTTTATTTTTGAAAGTTTTTTATTTTTTTTGGGTTTTTGAAATTCACGAGACCTAAACAAGCGGGCATTACAGACCATGATTGATCTCAGCTTGTCCCAAAGTTCCGTTCGCTGCTTAAATCGGCATTTTTTTTGAAAGCCAGAGCCCTCAAATGACTCTCTGGCTGATTCAGAAGTTAGGGGAACAGATGACCATTCAGGACCCCACACTCCTTTCCCTGGAGAGGTGGGGGTTGATGATTTGGGCGAAGAATCACAGTCTGGCCTAATGACCATGATTTCTTGCTGGTTGGGTTCGAGATCTGAGTCATACTCAGTACCTCCTAGATCACTTACCTCGCACTGAAGTTCGTCTGGTTCCACGATGAGACATGAGTTCGAAATCTGAACATTGGACAAATCTAGGGCTGGCTATTTCCCTTTCTTGGTCCAATGGATGGGTTGCTTCTGCCCCTGTCTAATGGCTGATGATGTTGGTTCTGCAGAGACGGGCAAGTTGCGCCCCTTGTTGATTGATGCTAAAATGGGCAGGTTGTGCCCTTGGTTGGGAGCATGTATCAGAGTACCTTGGTCCTGAAGCTGTTGTATTTGACTTTCTTCTTTGTCTTCATCCTCTTCTTCTTCTTCTGGAGGCTTAGATGGTTCGAGAATCTGGTCCCATCGAATGGGGGGCCACGTGGCCCAAGCTAGGCTCATCGGGAGGCCTTTGTGTAGTGCGGTCGGTTGATTCCCTCTTGGATCTTTGCAAGGTTCTCCTGACTTGATGAATGGAATGGGAGAGCAACAAAATTTCTTCTTTCTTTTGTTCATGAAGATTGCCCCTGTACCCGAGTCCTCATTTGCGTTGATTATATACCAGCGGTATCTTTCTGGATTTCAAATGATTCTTCATTCGATACTTGAGGCTCAGACGTTCTGCTGGTGAAAAGACACGATTCACACTCGTCGGTTCCGAATTTGCGATAGCGTTCACAGTCTCGAATTCGAAACTATGAAACAGGACGTCTTCTTCAGAGTGCTGGATGTCGATGACAGGGATATCTGGTCGGTAGCAGCAGCATTGGAAGGAATGATGAGCTCCTTCTCTGCATGGATAGAGATCACTTGATTTCCACAGATGTATTTCACCCGTTGATGCAGGGTTGATGGCACAGCTCCAACCTTGTGCAACTAAGGCCGTCCGAGCAACATGTTGAAAGAGGCTGATATATCTAGGATTTGGAATGTGATGGTGGAGATTTCTGGACCTATCTGTACCTCTATGTTGACCTCTCCTTCCACTGATCGGTGGGTGTTGTCGAATGCTCTGACGTATATGGTGCTAGGTCGAAATGAAGAGGGACTGATTCTCAAGCGTTCCGCAGTCTTGAGCGGACAGACATTTAAGCTTGAGCCGTTATCGATAAGGACTAGTGGGACGTACAGGTCTTTATATCGTAAGGCTATGTTGAGGGATCGCCCATGTTTGCGCCCTTTTAGTGGCTGCTCATTATCGGTGAAGGTGATGGCGCGCGGAGCCAGGAGTTGTCCGATCATCAATGCTATCATTTCTGGTGCCGTATCGGAGGAGACATGAGCATCGCTCAGGGTTTTGGTAGAATTTCTCTGTGTATGCGGGATGTGCAGAGTAGCTCCCATACTGAGATTTGAGCAGGGATTGACTTGAGCTGAGTCGCCACATCATATGCGGCTTCATTTTTGTTGCCAAGGTCCGAGAGAGCGCTTTTGGGATCTCCTCTATTCTGATTATCTCTTCGGATGCAACCCCATTGGGATTCATGTTTCCTACCTCCGCACATTCTGGATAGTGCCACAGGACTTCTTTATAATTTTCCTCTCCTTTAGCTTCTAAGACCACGGGTTCTCGCAATGATACTGGTGTGGGTACCAGATCTTCTTCGTATGGAGCTTTTGCCTTGAGGACTACATTGTTACCTGTGCTAAAGGGATAATATCGAGGCTTGTCTTCGTAGATCACATAAGGTCGCGGTCCTGGCTTGACTGTTCCTGGAGCGGGAGATTCCCATGGAATGAATACTGGTCCTCTTGATATGGCGAGGGGTTTCTCTATTTGTCCCAACTGTCGTAGTGTGAATGAAACGCATCTGGGATTTGCCCCTTGCAATATGACTGGCTTGATTGGAGGAGCCCCTTCCAGGACAATGGGTTCTTGCTGCTGATGAGTATAATTCCTCCATTGCGGATTGGATTGTTCCTGTGCTGAAATTGCCCCTTGCAAGATGACAGGTTCATATGTGGGCTCGATGTATGATTGTACTCCTTCCAGGATGACTGGCTCCCAACATGAATGGTTGTAAGGTGCCCCTTGAATAACTGGTGCATCATATGGAGGTGCTCCTTCGAGTACTAACGACTCGAAGACTGAAGGAGGAAAGGGGTTTGCCCCTTGCACGATCGGAGGAGGATTTGTTTGCCCATAAGTGTAAGCATGAATGGACTGGATAAGGGAGAAGAAGCGATCGAGACGCTCTCCTTCTTTTATGCTGTTGACGACAGGGCCACGAGATGAACTGGGGTCCGCGGATACTGAGGCAGAGGATTCTGAAGGATATTGGTAGAAGCTGCTGAAGGAGTTCTGGGGACCGAGATGACAATCTTGCGATCGTCAATCAGATCTTGTATGGCATTCTTCAGAGTCATGCATCGCTCAGTGGTATGGCCACGCCCTTGATGGTAGGCACAATACTCATTTTCTCGATAGTTCAGAGGCAAAGGATGGGGAGGAGGCCTGAGTGCCATCAGAGTGAGCAACTGCTTTTGTACCAGCATAGCCATGACTTGACTGAGTAGCTAAGTGAGAGGAGTGAATTTCCTGAGCTCCTTATAATTCTACCTGTTCTGATATGAGTATTGGCCGTTCCCCCTGAACTGCTGCTGCTGTCGAGGTGGTTGTGGCTGTAGTTGAGGATTTGGTCGTGGTTGATACCTCTGAGGTTGGTGTTGAGCCTGATTCTGCTGATACTGTTGACGTCCCTGTGGGGGAGTATATTGGTTGTCCTGAGCAGGGGCGATGATGTTGTTTACTTCTGTCAGGCAAGGAGGAGAACTGCTACGGTTTCCATTCCCGTACCCGATAGGTCTTCCTTCCACTCTGTTCCTCTTGACTGGAGTGGCTTGATGAGGCCATGGGGAGATTGTTCCGGCGTGGATTCCTGCTTCAACTTGCTCGCCAGCACAAATCAACTGTGAGAAATTTGCATATGGGTGTGAGATGAGATATCCAGATATGCCAGGATATGTTGAATGAACAATCATGGAGATTTGTTCTTCGTCGTCGATAGGTGTCTGCATTCTGGCTACCATAGCTCGCAAATGTCCCACATAAGCTGATAGCGTTTCATCACTCCTTTGTCTGAGAGCCGCGAGGTCGGCTTTTCTGGGTGCCATGTTGAGATTGTACGCGAATCTGTCGACGAAAGCCTGGGAAAGTTGTTCTCAAGTCCTGATGTGATGGCTGTCCAATGATGTGTACCAATCTCGGGCATCGCCCTTCAGAGATTTTTGAAATAAGCGAATGAGGGCCCCTTCATTTCCTGAGATTGCACTCAGCTCTCCACAGAAGGCCTTGAGATGTGCTGTGGGACAACCGCTGCCGTCGTATCTTTTGAATTTTGGTACCTCAAAATTTTGAGGTATCTGAGCATCTGGAAAAGGACACAAGTCTCTGAACTTGGTTGAAGGTAGATCGATTCCTTGTTGTCGTTGAAGTTAATTTTGTAAGATCTGGAACTTCTCCCGCAACTCGTCCAGTCTTGCATGATCTGTTCGAACGACTGGTGCCTCTCGGAGTAAGGCACGTTATTCTTCGGCGTAGTGGTTGATGTCGTCGACCCTATGGGCTTGTCGAAAAGCAACCGCGGGTTGCTGAAATTGATTTGATGACTGAACCGGATTCTGATGAACTTGTGCTTGAGATGACTGTAATTGAATTAGAGACTACTGAAGGTTGAACTGGAACTTGCTGGAAATTAACTAGAGATTGCTGAATTGAAGATTGCTGAAAATTAACTGGAGTTTGCTAAATTGAAGATTGCTGAAAATTAACTGGAATCCCATCGGCGGGGATGTGCTGGAATTGAAAAGTGCTCCTGTTTGTAGCAGGCTGAGATGCTGGGTAGTGACCCCCTTGTTAGGTATTCGCCACTGTCCGCTGATTGATGTGGGCTTAACATTGACCCCCATTGTGGGCATTCACCAGTGTTGTCCCTGCTGCTGGAGATTGTTACTTGTAAGATTGATTGGGAGTTGACTGGAAGTTCCTGCGACAGGAATGCTCTAAGACGGCCTTGTCGTCACGGGAAAGTACTGAGGAGGATGCCCCATAGCGAAGGGCTGAGATGGCTGTTGTTGGTAGTCTTGGGCAGATTCTGATGGTTGTGCTTGATTCGAACTGGAGGCCGAAGGGATTCGGCATGGCGGCTGAGATTGCTGAACTGGGCCAGCTTGGTTGTTGACTGCTGCGATAGCTTATGCTTGTATGCATTGCAAGAGCATCTCTTGCATTGCTCTCATTCCTTGCGCCAATTCTTGCATAATTGGCGTATTCTCAATTGGTTGTTGTGCTGGAGGTTGCGCTTTGGCCATCTCTAGGGTGGGGAAGAGGTGAGTTTCCTCTTCGTGGTCGGACATGGCTTGCTGAGCCCGAGTGCGGATTATGTTATGGAAGGGAAGTTGTTTCCGAAGACGTTGAGCCCGAGGAGGCGTAATGGTGATGAATACTTTTACTTTTTTTTTTTGGGTTTTGGGATTTTCTATTTTTTTTTTTGTTTTGGGTAGAATGCTATGCAGATGAGATTGTATGAGGACTAATGACTTTCAAGTATAGGAGGGATTCCGTTTTTTAAGCTGGATCACGACTACTGGGACTAGCATATCCCCAGCGAAGTCGCCATTCTGTGGACGCTCGCGGTTCCGCGCTCCCAGACGTTCTCCCTTCCTTTCGGAAAAGAAGAGGGCTGCGTGCGCGCGAATCGCCGTTTGTGCCACTGGCTTGCCTCGTTCTCGAGGGCTTTTATCGGTTGTTGTGTTAATCTGGATGTGTTTAGATGAGTTTATATAAGACCAGAGTGGCCACTAGCCAGTTACTTCGAATCTACAGTCGGCTAGACCCCGTAGAAACTTAGAGAAGGGGATCCGAAGATTCCTTCCTCTAAAATGACTCCTTTTGATATGCGGCCAGAGATTCGAGGTAAGGGATCACGGTTACAGGGTGAGAAGAGGTTAAGCACCCCACACTGCCCGTACCGAAGTATGGTCTCTACTTCACAGAATCGAACTAGTACTTGAAAGTCTGATTTAATTCCCGTACATTCTCATGGATGACATGATGCATGAATGCAGGTCTGAACAGTAAGAGTTTCTGATGGGTAGGTTTCCATTAATAGGCAAGCCCAGAGCATACGCTCGAACTGACAGGTGCTTTATGCGGGATGCATGCTGTATGTTTGAATAATCAAAGTGCTTGTAGTGGCCTGATAAGTAGGGGGGTTGGAAGGAAAGTAAATGTTGCACTTATACTAGATGCGAATGAGATGATGCTGGTAAAAGAATAGCTAGACGGACGGAGGTGTCGCAAGGGTTTGCTTCGAGTGGCTAGATCAAGACTTGGGTGGCTTGGGAGACTTGGACCAGGGTCAGGCTGGGTTGGACCAGGGCTAGGCTCTCCTCACTCGGGCTCTCCTTAGTGGAGGAATGACTAAAGGGATGGAGATGAACTTGGACTAAGGGGATTTCTTTGGGACTTGAGGGGTGCTTGAATGAGAAGGGGCGGGGGGTATTTATAGCAGCGGGCAGTGGCAGAACCCGTAAATATTTTTGGGCGGCACCCAGGGGACCGCCTGTACGATCAGTCTGCTTCGGGTTCGGAGCGTATGGCCTCCGAACCTGAAGTAGAAAATCCCCAGGTTCGGAGTTCCGGACCTGCTCCGAGGCTGTGGTTTGGAACTCGGTGAGTTGACTAGGTTTGGGAGATGGGTTGACACGGTGAGTTGACTCGATGGGTTGACTCATTGGGTTAACTCGATGATTTGACTCAGCGGGTTGACTCACCAAGCTTGACTTTTTAAGGATTTTTTTGACTGGTTTTTCTTATGGGGGGTTTTTTGGGCTGATGTTTAAGGGTGAGTTGACTGGGTTTAGGCTTGAGCTGGGTTATGGATTGGGGCTTACAAGGGTGAGTTTGGCTGGGTTTGGACATGGGATTTGGGGGTATGGTCCTCCATTCATTCAGCTATCTCTACCAACATTGTAGCCGAAGGTGGGGTGTCTACATCGGGGAACATTCTCAACCACATTCTCTCTCGTTTCGGTTTGGTTTTGGCCCAGATTTTGATTGGCCATAGGGTTGGGTTGATTTCCAGCCATACTTTCAAACAAAATTGGAGGATCTAAATGTTTCTTAGCACGTGGCTCCCTATCAATACCTTCAACAATTCCCCCTTCACTAATGAATCATTTATTTGAATCCCGAACCCAATGTAGCATGCAAATCTCAGAAGAATAAAAAGGGTTAGAAAAACCTGATTTGAAGTGACTACTTCGACTCCTAGAATTCCTGAAAAAAAAAACAAGCAAACAAACTAATTTAGTAAAGAAGTCCTAAAAATCTCAAATAGAAACTGTTTTCAGAAATGTTGTGAAAAACCGTCAAAGTCCCCTGCAATGGTGCCAAAAACTTGTTCGCTTCCCCAAGTGTAGGGTTGCGATGTAGTAATAATCTCGCTAAGACCGAGGTCGATCTACAGGGACTTGTGTAGGAATTCACAAAACACTTTCAATGGTTTCTAATTGAGAACTAACTAAACAGGATTTTGGAATTGAATGTAGATAGCAATTTTGAACTAAATTGAAAGTAATCAATAATAAAAAGCACTAGGGGTTCAAAGATCCACTTGTAGCAATCCTTGATGCTTAATTCGCTGTGGTTTCTCACTTTCTTATCTAGAATCGAAATTAAATCCTATCTAGCCGGATGATAAAGCAGTTAAAACAAACAATCTGTCATATGTGTGATTCAAATACATAATTCCCTCAATTCAAGTTAGGACTTGAGTATACTCAATTGCATAGGTCAATCCTAGTTTCAAAAGATTAAGATCACAATCATAATCATCATTAAACTCTGTCACAAAGCATAACTAGATCATGATTTGAACTTGATTCAAATCACATAAACAACCACACATAAGCAGAAATTCCAGAAAAGTAGAACTTTTGGTATGAAGTTCCCACATGAGGATCAAATGTCTAGAGCGTATTAAATTTGATTCCTCAGAGCGTACAGGTCTAGAATCATTCAAAACAATTAAAAACTCAAGCAATTCTTCTAAACATCTATGAGCCATCATAAGATTAAGAAAAACTACTTAGAACTTTATTCAAACTTCAAACCATTGTTCTTCACTATTAATCCAACTTGAAACCAAAACAAACGAATTGAAACATCTTAGATTCACTACAAGCTTCACCTCTTAGCCCTAGCTAAGAGGTTTAGCCGTTCATGATCCAAGGAAACATGAAAGCAACTAAGAAAAACATAAAAACTAGAAGAACAAATTAGGAGGAGTTGTAGAACTCCGGATCTGACTTCCGTCGCCTCCCACCATGGTAAATCTCTTCTAAAATCCCCTAGGAACGAGCTAGAGGAGTCCTTTTATAGGTTTGGAGCCCTAGGTGCGAAGAAACTTTGAGAAAATCTGAAAAAAGTGCTTTGCGCAGCAAAATTCGGAGCTTGTAGAAGAAGCTCTGTTATGCAGCCGATCGGTCGAACGACCGGTCTGAGCCCATGGACAACCGGTCGTAAAAGGTAAAAAAACGTCCACGGAGTTTTCTGAAAATTCGAACCTAAAAATTTAATTCAACGACCGGTCGGACGACCGGTCTGAGCAGTCGACGACCAGTCGAATGGCCGGTCGTGAATGGTCCAGTAAGGTTTGGCAGGAGAGTCCTCCTGTTGGGTGTCTGGACCGATCAGATGACCGGTCCTGGACTATGGCCGACTGGTCGGACGATCGGTCTTTAGTGCATTTTTCTGCCTTCTTTCGTCTCGTCTTTGCTTTCTTTCTTCCACCTTTTGGCGCTTGGTTTTTTGATCTTTAATGCTTGTAAGCAGCGTCTTTAAGCCTTCAATTGATGAATCCTCTCTTTCATTCCTACAACCACGAAACCATGGATTAGTTGGGTCTTTAATAATGTATTTCAAGCATAGTTAGTGATGAAATGGGGTTAGAAGTTACACATTTAAGAGCTTAACATATAAGCCCTTAATTACCTCGAATGATTGATGACTCTTAATTAAAAAGTAAAAGACAAGTCAACAGGGACTATAGTCTTTGAGTTCATGGCCGTAGAGACATGTATGTTTTGTTATGGACTGGGCCATCTTTGTACGGATCAGATGTCTATGTCCCATGTTTTGACTGAAAATTCAGGTTGACACCTTCAAGTTTTTTAACTGAGAGGGTGTGACTCTGGGTCCGCACCTGTTATGTTTGGACAGGCGACCTCGGGAAGACCGGTCTACTGTTGTGTGTACCTGAGTAGTCCAACTGACGGATGCCGTTTGGATGGGTAAGGCATCGACCATTTTGATTAGGCAGTCCATAGTGATAGTTTTGTAATAAATTAAAACTATTTAATTTAATTTATTGTGGTAATCTGTAACGCCCCATATTTTTTAGATTTATTTGAAAATTTTTGAAAATTCATTTTTAATTTATGTTTTTATTAATTATTGTACATTTACCGTTGATTTGCGAATAGTGGGACATCCGTAGGAGATCTGATAGGGGACCCTTTACAAAAGTTGCTTAGAATGATCCCATAAATATCGTAGAAAGATCAGATTTCAAAAAATCATGCACTTTTCAGATAATTACGAAAATGCCATTAGTTAAACTTAAGTTAAGATGCCATTTTTAAGTATTATAGTTTCTGACGATCACTTTACGCAAAACCCTGGATTTAAGCTTTTGGGCACATATTAACCGTACACATCAAATTTCAGCCCTTAAATCATAGTAGAAGTGGTCTGATTGTCAAATCAGCCCCTTAACCCTTGATTTTCACGTCCATCTAGTGAGGAAAGTAGATGGTTAGTCGTAGTTGAATATTTCTCTTCATATGAGTGACTTAGATCGTCTTTATCATGGACCAATAGTGTGATTTGAGTGCCTCACCTTAATAAGCATCTTTCTTATGCGCGAAGTTATCCCGTTTTAGAAATTAATGAGTTACCAACTCTTTTTAAATCTGAACCTTTCAATTTACCCACTTCTCACCATCAATCGCTTCTCAAATTTGGACCACTTAATATACTTATATGACTACGAGTTTACTCAAAGTTTGGACTGTTCGCTTGCCTCAAGTGTAAGGCTGCGATGTAGTAATAAATCTCGGTAAGACCGAGGTCGATCCACAGGGAAAGAGGTAAACAATTCCAAGTACTCTAATAACTAGAATCTAAGAAGTTTGAGAAGATAGTTTTTCACATAAAATAGAAAAATCTGAAATTAAGAAGAACTAGAGCATTAAGGATCCACTTGTAGTAGTCCAATGCCAATCCATTCATCCAAGTACAACACAATTAGAATCAAAGTCCTATCTCTCATCTAATTGGAAGATATAACATTCAAGCACAAATAATCCCACTTAAATCTGGAAATTAGATTTCTAGTTCTAATGAAGCACATAGAACTTGAACTTGTAGCCTTCGGAGTAACAGCCATGCCTATGGACTATGGCATGCTCAAGGGTTACTACAATTCTAATTCAAACAACCCAATCATGGTAATCTTAGAGAATTGCAAGGAACTCATGTCCGGAGCACACAAACTCTCACAAAACTTCTAAAAAACCAAACTTTATTCAAACTAGAACTTCAAAATCCAAAATTAAGAAAAGGGTACTTGAAATAAAAGAATTAAAGCATTGGAACCAACTACAAATTTCACCTCTAGCTCTAGCTAAGAGGTTAGCTAAGGAAAAACATATTAAAACTAGAACTAGAACTAAGAAAAGGAAGAAAAACTAGCTGGAGGAGGCTAGGTAGCCTCCTGGGACTTGAACTCCTTGCTCCCCACGTCCTTGGTTGATATGGAATAGAAGAGAGCACCTCCTTTTATAGTGCAGCAATAGTACAGCAACATAGCAGAATTTGTTTCGCTTGGTACGGCTTAACCAATGGTTGGATTGCCTTCAAATTTGGTTTGTAGCTTCCTTGTAATGTGATCTTCCTCATAGATGATTTAGATTTCCAAGATTATCCTCTGAATGGGCCCACCAATCACATCACCGACCGCTTCTCAAAATCGCGCACTTTGGGTACCTTCAGAACCAGTCATCTTGCTTTCAACGCCCTGGAGTGTACAGAGGTCGGATTGATCTCAAATTTTGAACATTGGTAGAAAACTTCCTCCTCTACATGATGGATGGATTAGATTGTCCAAAACAACCCCAGAATATGGTCCGAAAATTAGAACAATTAGGGCTTTTATAAACTCTGCGCAGTTGGAGCTTTCTGGATGGTCCATCTTTCTTCAACCGGTACGATCAAACCACACATCCTTTTGATCTGAAACTTTTGTGGTTATTCATATATGGATGTGTTCTAAAAGATGGTCAAAGTAGATTCTTCATATCATCAATGATGAGTCCTCTGGACCGGCCCAGAGTTGAACAGCGAAATCTGGAACTTTCTGGACAGTTCGTATTGTTTTGGACACCACGGTCAATCCGTAGCTCCGATCGACACGAAACCACTTGGGTTAGTTCGGCGTCGAGCTCCTCTTCGACATGGATGTGTTGGATTTCCAAATATCATCAAGATGGCTTCAGAAAACTGGTCCGAAAAACCAGGTGCGGGAATACATTGCTGTTTTAGAATCTGGAATCTGAAACTTGCATGGCCGACCGGTCACGACCGGTCGGACAGGGCTGGCCGACCGGTCACGACCGGTCAGGCCCTCTTTGGCATTACTCCAGCAAGCATGGCCGACCGGTCAAGACCGGTCGGGCTTCCTTGGCCGACCGGTCAAGACCGGTCGGTCTCTTTTTCTTCTTATTTTCTTCCATTCTTTCTTCTATTTTCTTCTTTCTTTGCTTCCTTCTTTCTTTGGTCCACCTTGGGCCTTAATCAAAGGCTCCAAATGGCCCCTTTTTGGTCTCTAATTGAGTGAAGTCCGCTCTCATTCCTATAATCACAAAACATGTGTTAGATGGGCCTTTAAATCATGAAAATCATGCAAACCATGTCATGTAATGGGCAATGCAATGTATAAATTGGAGGTTCAACACACCCCCCAACCAGCTTTTTGCTAGTCCCGAGCAAAACATGCGTGAAACAATTTCAAACCTCCAAACCCAACTCTCCCTCAGAACCCATGATTCTATCCATTCCAAGGTGTATAAGTATAAAATTTGGAAAAATTAGGTGATAGAAGCTGAAATCTTGGACTCTCAAAACATAATAAGTGTCTACATGAAATTCCCACTGATTGATTGATAAATAGAAGAACTCGAACAAATTCAACCTAGTGTGCATAGTGAAAGTTCATCTCATGAGTTTCTGGGATCATCTTCTTCATAGATTAAGTAAACCAAGGATTTTAAGGTGCACAGAGCAACAACAAGCCTATGACAGGAATTTGCCTTACCGTCCTTCCGACGGCTTTCACACTACGTCCCATTTCCGGCTTTGGTTACGGTTCGACCATCCCCCGGTTGGTAATAGGTAGCCCTTTTCGAAATTTTCCACCATTTTTCCTTCATTCCCGATTTCATCCTTTCTTTCCTTTTTCTTTTAAAATTAGATAGGATTTTTAAAAATCCATATCTTTCATTATTTTCCCATGGACAAGGATGGACAAAATACCCCGGCTTGGTTTCTCAACACCTTTATATCAAAGTCTAGCTAATCCACAAATCACATAAACCTTTCAACTCATGAAAATCGTGTAATGTGAACTTGGTGTGAAGGTGTTCAAATTTTCTATCAATCACAACAATAGGGGAACTAACATATAAAACCATTATGTTGGGAGAATTCAAGACTTACAACATCACACACTTCGTATCTCCTCTTCATATACTCATATCATCTCGAATGCATGGAAATACGGTTTTCTAAAAGAGTTTTGAAATTTTAGAAAATTCGAAAAAATTTGCGCATGTGAGGCTCGAAATGTTGCAACATGCTAGATGAGGAATCTCATCTCACCCCCCAACCAAATCTTGCATTGTCCTCAATGTAAAAAGATATGCAATTAGCATGAACATGAGAGCAATGGTAAAATATGAGTGAGAACAATAGTACCTGAGATAGCAAGTTGATCAATTCTAGCATCTTCCATTGTCTCGATGAGACTTATTCAATCCTAATTGCAGAAAAATAAATCCTAACCTACCTACCTACCTTTGATTAGTCCGATCAACTACATGATCAAATTTGAGCAGAATCTTCATGAATTTCAATAAATTTCTCATGAGGACCATCCAAAGTCCTGCTCGACAGTAAACATGTGTGCTTCTTATCATTGAAGTCCAATCGTATTGTGCACCACATGCATAAAAGGAGGAGATAAGAGCAGCAAAAAGATATCTCCTCAAATTCTGATTTGGGTTATGATTGATTAAAAATGGGTCCTCCCAATCAGAATTTTCAATGGGCTGAAGGACCCATGATGGTGGAGAGACACTCATCAAGTTTTCATTGGTTAAAGTTGTCTCTTCCACAAATTCAGAATTGTACGGTGTTTCCATAAACAATGGTAAAGAGTGTAAATCAGTGGAAAGGTGTTCTTCAGGCACCGACACCGTGTCTAACAAAATATCCAACTCCTTAATCATCTCATCATCAAGATCATAAGAGTGGGCCAAGCATTCCTCTAGGAAATCGACATAGTCGGATGAAGGGTCCTCATCCTCCCTTAATGATTGAAGAAATTCTGTTTCAATGGTAAGGAATTCCTCCTCTATAGAGAGGAGGTCTTCCAAAGAGAATTCTTCAGATTCAGTGGTAAGCACATCATTTAACATTGGTTGATCTTTGAAAATTTCAGATTGTGCCACCTCATCATCCAAAGGAATAGAATTTTCAATCAAAGGGAGGTCTACCACACTAGAATTTGGCATGTGTTGTTGGTGGAATGACTCAAAAAGATCGACTTCGGCCATCTCTCTAGCATGCATATCCTCTAGAGACTCATAATCATTATGCCCTTGGGAAAAAGAAACCATAGGTTCATAACCATTCACCACACCCTCATTGTAGGCAACCCCACTACCACTTTCAAATTTTATGGATTCCTCGGGTTCGTCAACCGTCATTGAAATCTCTTCATCATTAAGTTCAAAGCATCCAAAAGAGATAGTGGACTCACCATAATTGATGATGACATTGGGATCATCGAAATCAATCTCCTTTAAAAGTCTATCCATTAAATCAGAAGAGGGTTGGGCTTGGATAGCCTCATCCTCCTCATTGTTGGGGATTGATTCGGTGTTCCCAATGTTGGGTTTAATATTTTGAGATGGCGAGAGGTTTTGTATGCATTTCTCAGTTATTTCCATAAACTCTCGCAGCACATCCTCAAGAGTTCGTGTCGGTTGCGGCTCATGAGAAAGAAACTCTTGAGGATAGTTGTTGGCATCCATGGTTGGTTCCTCCCTTGAACAAGGAGAATGGTGGTTTTCCCAATTAAGACCGTACACATTGTAGGATGAAAAGTTATATGATGGTTGATAGGCATATCCATACAAGTAATCACGCATTGTCTTAACCGGTTGGCTACTATTCACCTGTTCCTTTTGTTGTTGCACACCTCTTACCATAACCGGTGGAACACTCATGTTATTTTCAATCCGGTAATCACGTAATGTTTTTCCCGGATGATTATCCAATTTTGCTTCGTTCCGGTATTCCCCCATCGTCTTACATCGTGTCTCAATATGTGTATTGTTTTCATTAATGTAATCACGCATCGTCTTACGTGGGGCGGCAGTGGAGGTTGATTGAACCTTAGAAAAATACTTATGCTTATAATGGTTCCAATCATAAAGACTTTCAATTTCATGGTCTGACATCTCATCTTCCAAAAGATGCTTATATGCACCATTCGTCTAATCATACATGATGAAATTTTAAGAAATTGAAAACTACCCTAATATAAAAAAAAAGAAAAAAGAAGGGATATGGGGAGATGTTACCCAATAGAGTGAGATCTATGTCAGCAACAATGTCCTACAAAATCAAAAAAGAATTTGTTAGTAATCTAAAAAAAAAAATCAGAAAATCTACTTCTATAAAAACTGAAAATCCTACCTAACTAAGATTACTCTATAGCTACTAGAACAATTAAAACCGTTTAACTTTTTCCCCGGCAACGGCGCCAAAAACTTGTTCGCTTGCCTCAAGTGTAAGGCTACGATGTAGTAATAAATCTCGGTAAGACCGAGGTCGATCCACAGGGAAAGAGGTAAACAATTCCAAGTACTCTAATAACTAGAATCTAAGAAGTTTGAGAAGATAGTTTTTCACATAAAATAGAAAAATCTGAAATTAAGAAGAACTAGAGCATTAAGGATCCACTTGTAGTAGTCCAATGCCAATCCATTCATCCAAGTACAACACAATTAGAATCAAAGTCCTATCTCTCATCTAATTGGAAGATATAACATTCAAGCACAAATAATCCCACTTAAATCTGGAAATTAGATTTCTAGTTCTAATGAAGCACATAGAACTTGAACTTGTAGCCTTCGGAGTAACAGCCATGCCTATGGACTATGGCATGCTCAAGGGTTACTACAATTCTAATTCAAACAACCCAATCATGGTAATCTTAGAGAATTGCAAGGAACTCATGTCCGGAGCACACAAACTCTCACAAAACTTCTAAAAAACCAAACTTTATTCAAACTAGAACTTCAAAATCCAAAATTAAGAAAAGGGTACTTGAAATAAAAGAATTAAAGCATTGGAACCAACTACAAATTTCACCTCTAGCTCTAGCTAAGAGGTTAGCTAAGGAAAAACATATTAAAACTAGAACTAGAACTAAGAAAAGGAAGAAAAACTAGCTGGAGGAGGCTAGGTAGCCTCCTGGGACTTGAACTCCTTGCTCCCCACGTCCTTGGTTGATATGGAATAGAAGAGAGCACCTCCTTTTATAGTGCAGCAATAGTACAGCAACATAGCAGAATTTGTTTCGCTTGGTACGGCTTAACCAATGGTTGGATTGCCTTCAAATTTGGTTTGTAGCTTCCTTGTAATGTGATCTTCCTCATAGATGATTTAGATTTCCAAGATTATCCTCTGAATGGGCCCACCAATCACATCACCGACCGCTTCTCAAAATCGCGCACTTTGGGTACCTTCAGAACCAGTCATCTTGCTTTCAACGCCCTGGAGTGTACAGAGGTCGGATTGATCTCAAATTTTGAACATTGGTAGAAAACTTCCTCCTCTACATGATGGATGGATTAGATTGTCCAAAACAACCCCAGAATATGGTCCGAAAATTAGAACAATTAGGGCTTTTATAAACTCTGCGCAGTTGGAGCTTTCTGGATGGTCCATCTTTCTTCAACCGGTACGATCAAACCACACATCCTTTTGATCTGAAACTTTTGTGGTTATTCATATATGGATGTGTTCTAAAAGATGGTCAAAGTAGATTCTTCATATCATCAATGATGAGTCCTCTGGACCGGCCCAGAGTTGAACAGCGAAATCTGGAACTTTCTGGACAGTTCGTATTGTTTTGGACACCACGGTCAATCCGTAGCTCCGATCGACACGAAACCACTTGGGTTAGTTCGGCGTCGAGCTCCTCTTCGACATGGATGTGTTGGATTTCCAAATATCATCAAGATGGCTTCAGAAAACTGGTCCGAAAAACCAGGTGCGGGAATACATTGCTGTTTTAGAATCTGGAATCTGAAACTTGCATGGCCGACCGGTCACGACCGGTCGGACAGGGCTGGCCGACCGGTCACGACCGGTCAGGCCCTCTTTGGCATTACTCCAGCAAGCATGGCCGACCGGTCAAGACCGGTCGGGCTTCCTTGGCCGACCGGTCAAGACCGGTCGGTCTCTTTTTCTTCTTATTTTCTTCCATTCTTTCTTCTATTTTCTTCTTTCTTTGCTTCCTTCTTTCTTTGGTCCACCTTGGGCCTTAATCAAAGGCTCCAAATGGCCCCTTTTTGGTCTCTAATTGAGTGAAGTCCGCTCTCATTCCTATAATCACAAAACATGTGTTAGATGGGCCTTTAAATCATGAAAATCATGCAAACCATGTCATGTAATGGGCAATGCAATGTATAAATTGGAGGTTCAACACACCCCCCAACCAGCTTTTTGCTAGTCCCGAGCAAAACATGCGTGAAACAATTTCAAACCTCCAAACCCAACTCTCCCTCAGAACCCATGATTCTATCCATTCCAAGGTGTATAAGTATAAAATTTGGAAAAATTAGGTGATAGAAGCTGAAATCTTGGACTCTCAAAACATAATAAGTGTCTACATGAAATTCCCACTGATTGATTGATAAATAGAAGAACTCGAACAAATTCAACCTAGTGTGCATAGTGAAAGTTCATCTCATGAGTTTCTGGGATCATCTTCTTCATAGATTAAGTAAACCAAGGATTTTAAGGTGCACAGAGCAACAACAAGCCTATGACAGGAATTTGCCTTACCGTCCTTCCGACGGCTTTCACACTACGTCCCATTTCCGGCTTTGGTTACGGTTCGACCATCCCCCGGTTGGTAATAGGTAGCCCTTTTCGAAATTTTCCACCATTTTTCCTTCATTCCCGATTTCATCCTTTCTTTCCTTTTTCTTTTAAAATTAGATAGGATTTTTAAAAATCCATATCTTTCATTATTTTCCCATGGACAAGGATGGACAAAATACCCCGGCTTGGTTTCTCAACACCTTTATATCAAAGTCTAGCTAATCCACAAATCACATAAACCTTTCAACTCATGAAAATCGTGTAATGTGAACTTGGTGTGAAGGTGTTCAAATTTTCTATCAATCACAACAATAGGGGAACTAACATATAAAACCATTATGTTGGGAGAATTCAAGACTTACAACATCACACACTTCGTATCTCCTCTTCATATACTCATATCATCTCGAATGCATGGAAATACGGTTTTCTAAAAGAGTTTTGAAATTTTAGAAAATTCGAAAAAATTTGCGCATGTGAGGCTCGAAATGTTGCAACATGCTAGATGAGGAATCTCATCTCACCCCCCAACCAAATCTTGCATTGTCCTCAATGTAAAAAGATATGCAATTAGCATGAACATGAGAGCAATGGTAAAATATGAGTGAGAACAATAGTACCTGAGATAGCAAGTTGATCAATTCTAGCATCTTCCATTGTCTCGATGAGACTTATTCAATCCTAATTGCAGAAAAATAAATCCTAACCTACCTACCTACCTTTGATTAGTCCGATCAACTACATGATCAAATTTGAGCAGAATCTTCATGAATTTCAATAAATTTCTCATGAGGACCATCCAAAGTCCTGCTCGACAGTAAACATGTGTGCTTCTTATCATTGAAGTCCAATCGTATTGTGCACCACATGCATAAAAGGAGGAGATAAGAGCAGCAAAAAGATATCTCCTCAAATTCTGATTTGGGTTATGATTGATTAAAAATGGGTCCTCCCAATCAGAATTTTCAATGGGCTGAAGGACCCATGATGGTGGAGAGACACTCATCAAGTTTTCATTGGTTAAAGTTGTCTCTTCCACAAATTCAGAATTGTACGGTGTTTCCATAAACAATGGTAAAGAGTGTAAATCAGTGGAAAGGTGTTCTTCAGGCACCGACACCGTGTCTAACAAAATATCCAACTCCTTAATCATCTCATCATCAAGATCATAAGAGTGGGCCAAGCATTCCTCTAGGAAATCGACATAGTCGGATGAAGGGTCCTCATCCTCCCTTAATGATTGAAGAAATTCTGTTTCAATGGTAAGGAATTCCTCCTCTATAGAGAGGAGGTCTTCCAAAGAGAATTCTTCAGATTCAGTGGTAAGCACATCATTTAACATTGGTTGATCTTTGAAAATTTCAGATTGTGCCACCTCATCATCCAAAGGAATAGAATTTTCAATCAAAGGGAGGTCTACCACACTAGAATTTGGCATGTGTTGTTGGTGGAATGACTCAAAAAGATCGACTTCGGCCATCTCTCTAGCATGCATATCCTCTAGAGACTCATAATCATTATGCCCTTGGGAAAAAGAAACCATAGGTTCATAACCATTCACCACACCCTCATTGTAGGCAACCCCACTACCACTTTCAAATTTTATGGATTCCTCGGGTTCGTCAACCGTCATTGAAATCTCTTCATCATTAAGTTCAAAGCATCCAAAAGAGATAGTGGACTCACCATAATTGATGATGACATTGGGATCATCGAAATCAATCTCCTTTAAAAGTCTATCCATTAAATCAGAAGAGGGTTGGGCTTGGATAGCCTCATCCTCCTCATTGTTGGGGATTGATTCGGTGTTCCCAATGTTGGGTTTAATATTTTGAGATGGCGAGAGGTTTTGTATGCATTTCTCAGTTATTTCCATAAACTCTCGCAGCACATCCTCAAGAGTTCGTGTCGGTTGCGGCTCATGAGAAAGAAACTCTTGAGGATAGTTGTTGGCATCCATGGTTGGTTCCTCCCTTGAACAAGGAGAATGGTGGTTTTCCCAATTAAGACCGTACACATTGTAGGATGAAAAGTTATATGATGGTTGATAGGCATATCCATACAAGTAATCACGCATTGTCTTAACCGGTTGGCTACTATTCACCTGTTCCTTTTGTTGTTGCACACCTCTTACCATAACCGGTGGAACACTCATGTTATTTTCAATCCGGTAATCACGTAATGTTTTTCCCGGATGATTATCCAATTTTGCTTCGTTCCGGTATTCCCCCATCGTCTTACATCGTGTCTCAATATGTGTATTGTTTTCATTAATGTAATCACGCATCGTCTTACGTGGGGCGGCAGTGGAGGTTGATTGAACCTTAGAAAAATACTTATGCTTATAATGGTTCCAATCATAAAGACTTTCAATTTCATGGTCTGACATCTCATCTTCCAAAAGATGCTTATATGCACCATTCGTCTAATCATACATGATGAAATTTTAAGAAATTGAAAACTACCCTAATATAAAAAAAAAAGAAAAAAGAAGGGATATGGGGAGATGTTACCCAATAGAGTGAGATCTATGTCAGCAATAATGTCCTACAAAATCAAAAAAGAATTTGTTAGTAATCTAAAAAAAAAAATCAGAAAATCTACTTCTATAAAAACTGAAAATCCTACCTAACTAAGATTACTCTATAGCTACTAGAACAATTAAAACCGTTTAACTTTTTCCCCGGCAACGGCGCCAAAAACTTGTTCGCTTGCCTCAAGTGTAAGGCTACGATGTAGTAATAAATCTCGGTAAGACCGAGGTCGATCCACAGGGAAAGAGGTAAACAATTCCAAGTACTCTAATAACTAGAATCTAAGAAGTTTGAGAAGATAGTTTTTCACATAAAATAGAAAAATCTGAAATTAAGAAGAACTAGAGCATTAAGGATCCACTTGTAGTAGTCCAATGCCAATCCATTCATCCAAGTACAACACAATTAGAATCAAAGTCCTATCTCTCATCTAATTGGAAGATATAACATTCAAGCACAAATAATCCCACTTAAATCTGGAAATTAGATTTCTAGTTCTAATGAAGCACATAGAACTTGAACTTGTAGCCTTCGGAGTAACAGCCATGCCTATGGACTATGGCATGCTCAAGGGTTACTACAATTCTAATTCAAACAACCCAATCATGGTAATCTTAGAGAATTGCAAGGAACTCATGTCCGGAGCACACAAACTCTCACAAAACTTCTAAAAAACCAAACTTTATTCAAACTAGAACTTCAAAATCCAAAATTAAGAAAAGGGTACTTGAAATAAAAGAATTAAAGCATTGGAACCAACTACAAATTTCACCTCTAGCTCTAGCTAAGAGGTTAGCTAAGGAAAAACATATTAAAACTAGAACTAGAACTAAGAAAAGGAAGAAAAACTAGCTGGAGGAGGCTAGGTAGCCTCCTAGGACTTGAACTCCTTGCTCCCCACGTCCTTGGTTGATATGGAATAGAAGAGAGCACCTCCTTTTATAGTGCAGCAATAGTACAGCAACATAGCAGAATTTGTTTCGCTTGGTACGGCTTAACCAATGGTTGGATTGCCTTCAAATTTGGTTTGTAGCTTCCTTGTAATGTGATCTTCCTCATAGATGATTTAGATTTCCAAGATTATCCTCTGAATGGGCCCACCAATCACATCACCGACCGCTTCTCAAAATCGCGCACTTTGGGTACCTTCAGAACCAGTCATCTTGCTTTCAACGCCCTGGAGTGTACAGAGGTCGGATTGATCTCAAATTTTGAACATTGGTAGAAAACTTCCTCCTCTACATGATGGATGGATTAGATTGTCCAAAACAACCCCAGAATATGGTCCGAAAATTAGAACAATTAGGGCTTTTATAAACTCTGCGCAGTTGGAGCTTTCTGGATGGTCCATCTTTCTTCAACCGGTACGATCAAACCACACATCCTTTTGATCTGAAACTTTTGTGGTTATTCATATATGGATGTGTTCTAAAAGATGGTCAAAGTAGATTCTTCATATCATCAATGATGAGTCCTCTGGACCGGCCCAGAGTTGAACAGCGAAATCTGGAACTTTCTGGACAGTTCGTATTGTTTTGGCCACCACGGTCAATCCGTAGCTCCGATCGACACGAAACCACTTGGGTTAGTTCGGCGTCGAGTTCCTCTTCGACATGGATGTGTTGGATTTCCAAATATCATCAAGATGGCTTTAGAAAACTGGTCCGAAAAACCAGGTGCGGGAATACATTGCTGTTTTAGAATCTGGAATCTGAAACTTGCATGGCCGACCGGTCACGACCGGTCGGACAGGGCTGGCCGACCGGTCACGACCGGTCAGGCCCTCTTTGGCATTACTCCAGCAAGCATGGCCGACCGGTCAAGACCGGTCGGGCTTCCTTGGCCGACCGGTCAAGACCGGTCGGTCTCTTTTTCTTCTTATTTTCTTCCATTCTTTCTTCTATTTTCTTCTTTCTTTGCTTCCTTCTTTCTTTGGTCCACCTTGGGCCTTCATCAAAGGCTCCAAATGGCCCCTTTTTGGTCTCTAATTGAGTGAAGTCCGCTCTCATTCCTATAATCACAAAACATGTGTTAGATGGGCCTTTAAATCATGAAAATCATGCAAACCATGTCATGTAATGGGCAATGCAATGTATAAATTGGAGGTTCAACATGGACCCCGATCTATAATCCTACACCGTTGAATTACAAAGCCAGCCCTTTCATTTTCCGTAAAAAGTTGAAATTCAGATCTAGGCATTTCTCACCATCAATCAACCACTAAACTTTGTAGAATTATTTGCCTATCATGACTACATATTTTCTCAAAATTTGGGCCCTGATCATCAAGTGTAGACCGTTAATTGAGATCAAGCCCATTTTAGCACCCGTCAGGCCATTTTCAAGGATCGATCAATCTAGAATATGGATCATCAAGAAATTTACGTATTTTGACTCTACTCTTCGAGCTTGATAAGATGAACGAATTAGAATTGATCAAAGATCACCTGAATATTGAGATTTGAGCAACCCACATCAAGAGGTTGTTACACAAGACCTCGCACACCCTTCTTTTCTCTCTCCATGTACGCACATCCCTCTCCATATTCCTACTACTCATCTCCAAGCCCTTCTCCTAACCCTAGCCTCCATGCCCTAGAGTGAGAGAGAGAGAGAGAGAGAGAGAGAAGAGAGTTCTTTCTCATATTTTTCCAGCGGCTAGGATCTTCTACAACCCTCTTCTTCTAAGTCCATCATAAGGTGAGGATTTTCCTTCAAGCCTTTCATTAATAATATTACGATTATCATAAGTTTCTTTTGTGGCATCTGAAGTTATTTCGTTTTGAATTGCTTATCCATATAACATGAAGTTTAATGTGGGATTTGTAATGAATATCATTATATGATGATGTGATTCCTTGTTTAGATTTTTTACTAAGAAGCATGTGTATTTGTGTTATTTATCTTTGTGAAATCTATGCCCTTATTTCCTTAATCTATGCTTTACAAGTAACATTGGTTTTCATATTGTGATGTGAAATATGTGTATAAGATCATCATATGTACACCCCATTATTGTATACTCCTTGTCCCTAAGTTGGTAAAATTATTCAATGTAGAGAGATGGAACCCGTGAGAGGTGTCCATGATGGAAGAATATTTCTTGACTTAACTGAGAGAATGAAGTGATTGTTTGTCAATGGATCCTTACATGTACATGATGCTTGATTGGATCCATTTACATTATATGAGTATTTTAATGAATTTGGTCATGATGTACAACATTGACTTTTTGGGACATGATGAAATCATAAAACGGGACAATGAGTGGACACTAATGGTATACAAATTCTCATGAGCCGGGGTTGGTGCTATGGACACTAATCTCGTGCTGTCGGCCTATGCTGGGTTGCTTGCGACTCCCCATAGTGACCACTGAGTTTTATTTAAATCAGTTGTATGCGAAAACATTTAAATAAAGGTGAAACTAAAGCCATGCATTCACTTGGCTCCATGTGGGTGTACCGAATTGAGAATATGCTAGAGCATCCTACTTCTCCCGTACACTGTCACGTATAGATTTGGGCTATGAGCGTCCCGTTTCTCATGTGGTCGGGAAAAATTATGGGCTTGTCTGTCCCAGGAACCTCTGGTGACTAGTGGCTAGCATGAAGTCGTAATAGGGAATCTCCCACTTCATGTATTGTGATTCTAGCCAGGGTGCCTTAGCCAGAGCATGCATTCCATGCATCGCATTAATAAAGATTTTTACTTGGTTGTTTCGATTTGATTAAATGATAATATCCTGCTTGCGTTTACTCTATACCGTTATTATTATTCTTGATTTTCTTGGAGGGAATATTCCCCACTATGATAGCGTTTAACGCTATCCCAAACACAATTTAGATGATGCAGGTGAAGATCCAAGTATTGAACCCGATTTTTAAGGAAAAGAGTTCGATGTTCGTACAATCACATGGCGGATGACGATGTTAAAGAAACTTAATTGATGTTATCATTTATTAAATATTTCTTTTGAGTAGTTGATACATTTATGGAATTGTAATAAGTCTTCAAGAGAAGACATGGTTTTGTATTTTAATTAATCAGTATGGATATTGGTTGGTTCTCTTATTTAAACATTGATGATGACGTAGTAAGTTTGATAGAATAAGATGATAATTGTTTCCGCCATTGTGCTTGAATGTTATATTTTATTATTTGACAAATTAGTTATTCCATAAATTACTTGGGAATTCGGCCGTCGTGTTATACACGAGAGTCAAAAATCTCGGGTCGTTACATTATCATAGTCCCATTTGTTTAGTTTTCAACCTTAATCAGGACATGTTATGATGGTACATGAAATACTTGTCATGATTTTGGGTGTTGGCGGTCCTGTTCGCCGACATTCCATACTTCATTTCATATTTGGTGATGAATTCCGACACATGACATTGTTCATGAAAGCGTACACATATGCGAATATCGAGAATATAGTCGTTAATCATGAAGAACAATCTAAATAATATGATTTAGAGGTTAAAATTCAGGCATGCGCAAGGTTCCTTTTGTGAGAGGTTCTTAAGAATTCCTTTGAAAAATGTATTTTATGGGAATTCGGGATGTGCGTTAGGATTTTCGAGGCATGCGCACAAGGATTTGAAAATTTCATCAGTATAGAGGTATGCGCAAGGCTGTCCGGGGCATGCACAAGGGACTTTTCTTGACTTAGGTAATGGAATTAGCCTGATTGACATGTGTAAGAGACTTCACCCAACACATCGAAATGACGTAGCTCCGGTGAGGAATCCGACGATGGGTTTTGTGTTCCGACGAGGTTTCCGGCAAGGGGTTTGGTGGGAGCTTGCGAATGCTTAGGGTATTCTGGCACGTAGTTCAAGTCAGAATTGTCTCTCTCTCTCTCTCTCTCTCTCTCTCTCTCTCGTCAAAAGACGCATCGGGGTATTTATAGGCGAAATTACCCAACCAGCTGTCATGCGCATGCCTTGGGTTATATGCGGATGCTAAAATGTAGCATATGCATGCATCTCAGGTATACGCAAGCAACATCTAAGCATGCGTAAGGGATTTTTGTATGCGTAAGCAATTTTAGGTATGTGTAAATGTCTTCTTTTGGAAGGTGGAGAACTGGTGAGTGATTATGCTTTGTTCGTCTCTCAGGAATGCGTGCACATGCCTTAGTGGTGCATGCACATGCCTAGGATCCTTACGCATGCCTTGGAGGTTTGCGCAAGCATCCCGGGTATACGCAAGTATTTTAAAATACATTTTTTTTTCTTTTTTTGTGGCTTATTTTTCCTGATTTGATCCACCTCTTTCATGTCTTCTTGGATTATTTTGTATGTTTTTCATGTTGCGGACATTTGTGGGCCCAACACCTATGATCAAGGTGTTTAAAGTCCTAGGAATCAAGAGAGAGCAAGTTTATTCTCATTTGAGCTTTGAATGCTCCAAGCTTGTGATAAATCACAAGGAGAATGGGTTGGATGGGTTAAGATTAGAGATCCTAATGATCTTCAATAATGGTGGCTTCTAAATCCCTAAAAAATCCCTCTCTCAAGCCAGAAAACAAACTCCCCTGCTTTTATAGATAAATCTTCAACGGTAAAAAAAATGGGTAGAGTCGTATATCTTTGATTGATCGGAGATACACTTCGATTGATCGAAAGTATCTTCGATTGATCGGAACCCGTTTGTTGGAGCTAGAAAATGAAAGCAAGGGCATTTTTTGTGTTTATTGTTGTATTGTTGCTCTGGGGTTCTGAGTAATGGAAACATTCATAGACAATCACAAGCATTCACAAACGTACACAAGGAGAGATATCGCAAGGCGAATTTTATTCCAGAGATCCTGAGATCTTGTACATTCCAGGCCGTGATCTGGCACGAGCCCTTAATTACATCGAATGACCGATGACCCTTGATTAAAAGGCAAAAGACTAGTCACCAGGGACTATGGTCTTAGAGTTTGTGGTCGTAGAAACCTGTATTTGTTTTGCAATGTACTGAACCATCTTTGTATTAGCCAGATGTCTATGTCCCATGTTTTGACCTGAGATCCGGACTGAGACTATCAGGGTTTATACTGAGATGGACGACTCTAGGCCCGCGCCTGTCAATGTAGGGACAGGTGACCTCGGGAAGTCCATTATACAGTTGTGTGTACCTGCGTAGCCCAACCGACGGATACCGTTTGAACGGGTAGGGCATCGACTGTTGTGTTGTGGCAGTTCATAGCAATTACTTTGTAGAAAATTGGAACTCTTTGACATGGTTTATCGTGGTAGCCATAGTCCCATTTGCCTAACTTTCGACCCAAATCGGATCATAACTTTACAGTAGATATGAATGATAACATATTTGCATAGTTCTGGACGCTGGCGGTTTCTTTCCGAGAAGTCATTCCATTCGTCGGGTAGAATTGGGTCAAATCTCAAAGATGCACGATTCTGTACATTTAGAGATCCTGGAACGTCCATTTGACCGTTCTATTGCGTCCGGAGCGCTCGAAATACCCAAAATTGGCTCAAACGGTACTTGAAAACACTAAAAATTGAGTCCGGAACACCTGTAAATATGTTCTCCAATTGGTTGATTTTTGGGTGCGTGGGACTTATTTTACGGGTGCGTGGGGTCCAACTCACCTAAAAATTAAGTGCCTGATTTTTTATGAATTTAGGGGTGCGTGGAACATTTTTCGGGTGCGTGGGACCGAATTTGCAAATCTGAACTTCGTCAAATTTATGGACGCGTGGGACCCAAATTTATGGATGCGTGGGGCATTTTTTGGGTGCGTGAGAGTCCGATGCACTTGTCTGATTTATGTCGAATTAATGGACGTGTGGGACCTGAATTTATGGATGCATGTGGCATTTTTCGGGTGCGTGGGACCATTTTATAGGTGCGTGCCCACACGTAGTGATTTCTCAGAATTCGGACTTGTAGGGAAAATGCTGACGATTGGAAGGTATTCTGACGACCGGGAAGGGTTTCAGCTCTCTCTATCTCTGAAAACGTGAAAATGAATCGTCGGAAGGGGTATTTATAGCCGAAAACGTTGGATTTCTGCCAATGAGGGGCTGTCACGTGTCACGCACCCCTAAAATGTCCTCCAAGCACCTTAAAATTGATGTGCGGAGGTCTGACGCACCCAGAAACAGGTTCTGTAAATATCTGATTTTTTGGGTGCGTGGGACTTCACGCACCTGTAAATTAAGTCCTGAAATGTGTCGAATTTAAGGGTGCGTGGACCCATTTTTTGGGGTGCGTGGGACTCCAAAACACCTTCAAATGAGAATCAGAAAATGTGTCGAATTTAAGGGTGCCTGGACCCATTTTTAGGGTGCGTGGGACTTCACGCAACCTTTAAATCAATTTCTGCATTTGCTGATTTTTCGTGCGCGTGGGGTACCTGAATTTATGGGTGCGTGGGGACGTAAATGTGGACTCCACCATTTGGGTTTTAAATTTTGATGCATCTGTGGGGCCCGTTTGATCGTGAGATCGCATGCACTGTTCACCATAAATGATAATGAAGTTATGGGTTCGATTCCGGGCAGTTCTGATCACGGTGATTTGCGGGGCCCGCTGGAGATTTTAGCCAAATTTGGCTAAGGGATTTTTGTAAATTTCTGTTTTACGTGCACCGGGAGGCATTTTGTGGAATTCTTTCGGAGGTATGTGACCATTTTGCTTGTTTTAAGGGCCCCTATATCTTGGGACCCCAACAGATGCCCCTCCGATGGGTCGTGACGGGCGCACGATCGTTCGGTGCGGCGCACCGGACCTTTTGGGTCCCCCCCTATAAATAGAGAAGATAGCCTATTCTCGTCATTTCATCATTTCTCATTGGATTTTCCAAACCCTTCTCACGCACCAAAAAATTACCTCCAACGCACCTTTTAATTCTGCACGCACCCTTTAATTCAAGGTAAAATGATTTTTCGGGTGCGTGGAGGCTCACGCACCGAGGAATTCGGATTTCGAATTTTGAATATATTAGGGGTGTGTGGGGTAGCACGCACCCAGGAATTTTGAAATTTGGGGGAATTTTCGGATTTTGGGGTGCGTGGGGGCCCACGCACCCTTCGTCAAAACACATGGAGGGTTTTGGCCCCTTCACGCACCCAAAAATTAGGTTTTGAATCGGTTTTAAGGGTGCGTGGGGTCACATGCACCCAAATAATGGACTTGGCACAAAAATTACGTTTTTATGGGTGCGTGGGACCTCACGCACCCTTCGTCGAATTCATTAGAGGGTTTTGCCCTTCACGCACCCAAAAGTTGGGTTTTGATCGATTTTAGGGGTTGTGGACCCTCGCCGTTTCCGCGATCCCACACGACGTTCTTCTCCCTTCCCCTTTCCTTTCGGAAAAAGAAGGGGATGAGTGCGAAATCGCCGTTTGTGCCACTGGCTTGCCTCGTTCTCGAGGGCTTTGTTTGGTTGTTGTGTTAAGCTGGATGTGTTTAAGTGAGTTTATATAAGACCAGAGTCGCCACTAGCCAGTTACTTCGAATCTACAGTCGGCTAGACCCCGTAGAAACGTTAAAGAAGGGAATCCGAAGATTCCTTCCTCTAAAATGACTCCTATTGATCTGCGGTCAGAGATTCAAGGTAAGGGATCACGGTTACAGGGTGGGAAGAGGTTAAGCACCCCACACACTGCCCGTACCGAAGTACGGTCTCTACTTCACATAATCGATCGAATACTTGAAAGTCTAGTTTAATCCTCGTATGTTCTCATGGATGACATGATGCATGAATGCGGGTCTGAACAGTAAGAGTTTCTGATGGGCAGGTTCCAACAACGGGCAAGCCCAGAGCGTACGCTCGAACTGACAGGTGCTTTATGCGAGATGATGCATGCTGTGTGCTTGAATATTCAAAGTGTTTATAGTGATGTGTACGTGAATGCAGGTCTGAACAGTAAGAGTTTCTGATGGGCAGGTTCCAACAACGGGCAAGCCTAGAGCATACGCTCGAACTGACAGGTGCTTTATGCGAGATGCATGCGGTGTGTTTGAATAATCAAGGTGCTTGCAGTGAAGCAGGGGGGTTGGAAGAAAAGTAAATGTTGCACTTATGCTGGATGCAAATGAGATGATGCTGGAAAAGAGTAGCTGGATGGACGGAAGTGTCGCAAGGGTTTGCTTCGAGTGGCTGGATCAAGACTTGGGTGATTTGAGAGGCTTGGACCAGTGGTTAGGCTGGGCTGGACCAGGGTTAGGCTCTCCTCACTCGGGCTCTCCTTGGTGGAAAAATGGACTAAAGGGGAAAGGGGACTCGGATCGCACTCGGGCTGAATGGGCTTCGAATTGGATACTGAAATGAGAAGGGGAGGGGGGTATTTATAGCAGCGAGCAGTGGCAGAGCTCGTAATTTATCTCGGGCGGCCTGCTATGGGCCGCCCGTACGGCCGCTCCTCGGTTTCCAGCGATGTACGGTTGCTTCCTCGGGGTTGCTGTTTGACTCGCTGGTCGACTCAGTGAGTTGACTCAGCGGGTCGACTCGGTGATTTGACTCGACGGGTTGACTCGGTGTTTTGACTCGACGGGTTGACTCAGCGGGTTGACTCAGCGGGTTAACTCAGCGGGTTGACTCAGCGAGTTTGACTTTTTTGAGATTTTTTGACTGGCTTTTCTTATGGGGGGTTTTTCAGGGTGGTGTTTAAGACTGGGTTGACTGGGTTCAGGCTTGAACTGGGCTATGGAATGGGGCTTACAAGGGAGAGTTTGGCTGAGTTTGGGCTTGGGGTTTGGGGGTATGGTCCTCCATTCATCCAGCTATCTCTACCAACAGTGTAGCCGAAGGTGGGGTGTCTATTGGGGTGCGTGGAGCCACTCGCACCTTGAAATGCAACTTGGCAGATTTCAGATATTTGAGGTGCGTGAAGCCTTACCCACCTAGAAATTGGACTGAATTTTGGAAATTTTGGGGTGCGTGGAGCCTTACGCACCCAGGTTATAGGACTTGTGATTTTTGAAAATTTGTGAAATCTACTTTAATAGTTCTTACTGTACTAGATCTCGAAAGGGCATGATCCCCTATACCTTCATCTCGCATTTGCGTATATGTGACAGTTATTTTGAGGAGGTGTAGGGTCTCATATACTTAAAAGATCTCTAGATCTCATCAGTTTAAAGGGTAATCCTAGTAGTTAATTCAAGTGATGTTTTGAGCGTACCTTTGCATGCCTCCTCCGACCTTTAGATTTCATGTGAATGGCCTTGTGTGCTTCTTCGCTTTCCCCCTCTTTTTATCGGGTTGCTATGTTTCTCAGATCGGTTTGTCAGTCTTGTTTTCCAGCAGACAATGATCATAACTCGTGCTTCCTTGCGCGCGGCCCAAGATTGTCTACGGCGGCTTCTTGGCTCCCTTGACCATCCTAAGGCTTGGTCATCTCTCACCGCTCAGCATGATGAGGTGGCTGAGGCTCTGACCCGGCTAGGCGCAGACTCTCGCCCCATTTTGAAGGCTATCCGGAATGTCTCCCTCATGGCCTCTATTTCTGACGAGCATAAGGACACCATCCTCGACTTCATCGGTGATTCTTCTTTTCCGGAAGAGTTGGCGATCCTGGAAGCAACGGAGCCCCCCTTGACTGCTTCTTTCCTGGCTTTATTGAGCCGACTTCATTCCTTAATGAAGGAGAGAAGGGAGAATAATCAGTTCCTTGCTTGGGCTCTCCCGCTGGCGGAGGCCGAGTTTCAAGACCGTCGCGCCAGAATCTGGAGAATGGTCAAGGAGGCCTTGAGGGAACATGACAGACTCGCGATCGACATCTCTATCATGAGGAATTGGACCAACGCTGAATACTTGAACTTCGATTTTGTGTAGCAATGCATCTCCTACTTAATGGACCTAATTTCTAAGGAAGCCCGGGTCCAGGCGAAGGTGGATGAGTTGAAGGCTCGGTTTCTTCTGCTGCTGCATAATTGAGATCTTCCTCTGTCCATGGGGGAAGGGCCCCCCACAATTTTGTGTCATCTTATGACAGACATTTAACTTCTAACATTTAAATAATTGATACGACAATCCAAACACTTTGGAATTGTCTTTATAGTTGATGAATGATAATCATGTCATTTTCTTTTCTTGTCCTCTCTTGTTTGTATATGTGTGATGATGATGTCGTGGTGTGAATGTTGTCGCATTATTTCCTTCTTTTGCTGGTTTGGACGTGCTTTACCGAGGTCTTGATTGACGCTTGAATTTTTTGCTTGCCTGCTACTTTGTATCCTTTCGGATTTTGCGAATGTTGATTTCTTTCTGTGCGTATCTTTCTTTTCCTTGCTCTGGGCTATATTTAAGCTTCTTCCATGCCGTTGCAGATCATAATGGCTAGTGATCCCTCGTAAGCTGGCCCTTCAGGCCTACCACTAACTCCGTTAAAGCGTAAGCGCGCAACTTCGAAGAAGGCTACTAGGCCGTCAGACCAGAATCTGTAGTGGTTCCTCCCTCTGGAGACATTTAACTTCTATGAGCGTATCCTAACGCTCTCCAAGGATAATGCAATGGAGGATCCTTTGTGACCGAGTTTTGCCGCCTCCTTCGGACAGAGGCACTCAGGAACAATGGGATGCTTGGTATGCTCCCTTGCGCGGCTTCCGATCAGATGGGGCCGTAGGTTCTGAGGATGGTGAAGTGAGCCCGTCAATTCCCGCACAGACTGCTAGGCGCGATCGTCCGAAGAGAGCTGGCAAGGGTGCCAAACAAGTGTACTTGGAGAACCAGGCTAAGTCCAAGTCTGATAAGATGAAGGTGGCCTGGTCCACTGTCAAGCTCGTCACCACGCCTCTCATCATAAGGAACCCTTACACTCGAGAACACATCCGGTATTCGAAAAGTTACCAACGACAGCGCTCCCTTCCAAGCATCGAACCGTCTGACATCTGCCGGAGCAATTCCTTCTACAGTGTTGATACTTGGACCTCCGGCCTGGCGCCATTTCTCAGCTGTTCTCTGTCCAAGAATGGGAAGTGTCAGTCCGTCCTTGGTGTGAAGGATATGATTTTCTTGGAGCCAAATCACAGCCCTCATCAGCCGTTCCCCAAGCATTATTTTGAGACCCTTCGCCAGCGGTTTCATCACTTAGGGGATACTGAAGTCTGGCTAAGCGGAGCGTTCCGAACCCCCGACCATCTGGTTCTCCATTCGGGTTATGAAGCATGGGCGAATCGTATCTTAGAACATCACCGGGTCACCCTACGGGTAGTTGGTTTATACAAGGTGATCGAGGCGATGTCTAGCTACTTTTGTTGAGAGCCCTGGGTTTACAAGGGCTTCCTCAATCACTGGTGTTCCATCACCAACTCCTTCCACATGCCATGTGGTGAGATGAACATCTTTCTCTGGGACCTTAACCGGATCGCGGACCTCTCGATTCGTGGGAGAATCTATGACGAATGGGTCCCGAGCGACGATGAGTTGTCGCGGAAGAAGAAGGGCGTCAACGAAGGCTTCTTCTCTGAGGCCTGTTATGAGTTGTTCGCAGAGTTACTCCGATTTTGGGGCTTCAAAGATAAACTTCCATTAGAGGATTGGTTGGTCTATTTCAGCCATGGCTTGAAGTAAGTGTTCAGTTATCAGTTGTACATCATTGCTTCGTTTATACCTTTCTTTCCTTGGTTGACATCTTCTTTCTTTTCCTTCAGCTTGGACTACGCGGCTTATGATGAAGGCCGTGGGGACAAGGCGCTCCTGGAGAAGCGAATGAAAGAGAACTTCCCCCGTCCCAATAAGCTCTCCCCCACCTGTGAGCTGGCCGGCTTCCTAGCCTATTGGCTCAGCTACGTAGCACTGCCGAGCTCCAAGCAAGCGGATAATATAAGAGTATCATGTTTTGCCGTCGCGGGAGCTCTGGCGAACGGTCATCAGTATGCGCTAGCTCCTGTGGTCCTGTGCTCTATCTATCGGGCATTTGGCTACATCATCAGCAATAAGGAGCGCGCTACTTACGGGATGAACTCAGCCTACTGCGGGTGGCATTTCTTCTCCGACTGGCTCGGGGTATACTTCCCCTGGGTCTACGGTACGCGACGTTGAGATTATATCAAAGAAGGGAAGCTTCCGCTGCATTTCTTTCAAAAGAAGAAGATGATTGGTCATAATTTGACCACTATTGAAGAGAGCATAGCACGGTTCAACGACATATATTTCTACCATTTCTCCAGCACCCGAAGCAGAGAATCGATCCTGTGCACAGACGATGATAGCATTGATTACTACGAGCGTTCCTTCTTGACAGCGATTCATCCGTCGTCGTTGGCGCTTCGTGAAGGATTGGAATTCTGGAGGGAACCCTACTATCCCAACCGCTTTGCCCGTCAATTCGGGTATGACCAAGGGGTGCCGAAGACATTGGAACCGGTGACGCTCGAGCAACGAGTGTACGGCGTTGGGCCCATCCATTGGAAGTGGATGTGGCAACAACTCATGTTGACGGGGACCGGTTGTTCTTTTGCCATCCCGGGGACATAGTGCTTCGTCGGGGCTTCTTTTGGATGGATGAGGTGGTGGGCTCACCAGCATGCGCTTGTTCGAAATAGAATGCTTGTCACCGAGACCGTCTTCGTCACTCCTCCTGTTGTTACTCCCACTCCTGCTAACGAACTTGGTTACGTATCAGAAAATCTTCATCAGCCTGCGGTGCCGGGCACAGAGAGACTCAAGACCTCCCTGAATATAGTGATCGACCGCGAAAAACCTGAACATACTCTGGAAAGGTTGGATCGCTCATGGGGAGAGAAATGTAACATTGGGGGAGCCAGAATTCCCACCCCTTGGGCCCATAGATGAGTTGCCCGAAGAAGGTGATGCTCTGAGAGGGGGAAATGAAGGTGATGTTGATGAAGAGGGCGATGATGATGACAATAATGATATGGGCGATGGTGGTGGCCAAGATGACGGTGATAATGATGCTGTTGGTGGTGGTGGGGGCACGGGCGAAGGTGACGAGGACGTCGATGGTGGTGATAGAGGTGGTGACAACACTATGGGCGGCGCCAGGTGGTGGTGATGATGGCAATGATGGTGATGATGACGATGGTGGTGATAGTGATGGAGGGGTACCGGTTGAGCGTACTAGCCCTCGGGTGAAGACTACCCTTAGTCTCCCTGTTGTTTGTGGGGGCAAGAAGATAAAGGATTTGCGGAAATTGCACAAAGCCGAGTGTTCGCGGAAGCGTACTTTCCAAAGAGATCGGCGACTGCTCTGGCTGATAGTGCAGGTGAGGCTAGGGAGGAGGGTGAATTGAGCTCTCATGCCAACTTAAGTGAAGGCCACCACACCGAGGAGAGCAACGAGAGCGAGCCAGTGTATGAGAGGTCTGTCCCCGAGGAGAACATGGGAGCGATCTTTATGGATCTGGATGATGAAGCACCTGCTGAATCCGTTCTTCCTCCTGACCCTCCTGTGTCAGAGGTTGAAGCCAGTCAAAGTGCGGTTCCAGAAGTGATTGTCACTGCTGCAGCGGAAGAGATTGCAGTCCCTACTGTCGAATCAAGTGCGCTGAACCTGCTGTGGGAGCTCCTCCTTCTGCTGAGCCATCATCAACTGAACCTGTCATGAATGCCCCTGCTGCCGTTGTACCATCGCCAGTCGAGCCTGCCGCCGAAGTTCCTCCTGCTGTTGGGCTAACCTCTGATGCCAATATTCCCGAGGTCGTGGTGTTATCTTCTCCAGAATTACCCGAACCATTGACCGAGGGACTAACGGAGCCTGCCCCTGTGTTGTCCGTGCCCGCTGCCTCATCTAGTGCTCTTGCTGTTGGCATTCCTGAATTTGCTGGTATATTACTTGCTTTTACTGTCTTGACTGCTTTCTTTTTGTCGGTGATTTCCCTGTACTGATGTTTATCGTTTGCTTTGTCAGCAGCAGTTCCGATCCATGCCCCTGCCCTTGTGGTCTTGCCCGAGGTATTCATTTCATCTCTTCGTGTCCTGTCAAGGACCAAGCTAAATCTTCTGAAGGGCCTTCTGTTTGATATTGCCGACTCTTTGAAGAATGAGGATGAATGGCCTATCTTGGATGAAGCACTGCAGGCATTAGGACTCAATGCTGCCTGGCTCTGGATCGACCTATCTTTGATAGTCGGTCACGTGGCTCAATTCAAGGAAAAGGGTGGCTCGAGTAAATGAGGTGAAGAATCTCCAAGTTGACCCTTTTGTCGAGGAAAAGCGCGGTCATTTGCGATCCCTTCTTTCGAAAATTGAGTTACATGAGGCGGGCGTGGCTGCAGTGAGGAAGGACTGGCAGGTCATTGATGCTGGGTGTCAAGAGGCCACCGAAAGTCTGGCGGAGATAGACAATGAGATGGCTCGGCTACAAGCTGAACGTTCGATTGTCCATCTCAAATTTTCGAAGCTTAGCGGTCAAAAGGTTCATCTGCAGTCCTCTCTTGATCAACATGAAGCGGAGCGTAACGTCGTGAAGGCTCAAGTTGCAGAGTTGGAGCAATCTCTCCAGGACATTCCTGACCCTGCCCAAGTTTTGGCTGAGGCTGAAACAGCGCGGAAGGCGATTGAGGAATCTGCAGCAAACTTGTTAGACCAGTGTTTAAAAACTTTAAACAGTTGAGCTGTAATGACCTTCATTCGTACTTTTAGAACACGTTGTACTAGATAATGTATCAATATGTATACTATTGCAGTTTTGGATTCATGCTGTGTTTCTAACTTATTTGCAATTTTTGAGTTTTGAAATCAAACTGATTGAACTATTTGGGAAAGAGCGTCCCCCCGTTAGGACCCAAACCTATGCTTGTGTGAATAAGGATGTGATCGAGCCTTAGTTAAGGGCTTATCCCCATTCTTGATGGTCTTGAAAAGGGTGGGGTGCCATATTTGATGTGTCTTGAGTCTTAACGACGTTCTGATACCTGTGGGAGCACAAAAATAGGTAATTAGTACTTTGCTTTAACCCTTATGTGGTATCTTTTCATTCGGTATCTGCTTCGTTACTCCTTCCCTCTAATGGGGTGTTTACAAATTACAATGATAAGTTTGTGCTAAGTATAATATCTTTTCAAAAAGCGACCGTTCACCAGTGAACTGATGCCCTGTCCTTTGCAATCTATCACCCGATAGGCTCCATAGAATACACTTCATCGATGATACACACTAGATCCCATTTCGGATCAAATTTACTCTGGGATCTTGAGCTAGTACCGGACGTTTCATCATTAGCACCAAGTCGCCCCTTTTGAACGACATACCGTGAACTCGTTTGTCGTATAAGGCTGAGATTTGTTTCTGATACATTTCAAGCCTTTGCTAAGCGACGAGCCTCTTTTCATCTAGATCATCCAGCTCGGCCATTCTGATCTTAGCATTGTACTCGGTCATCAAGGAGTATCGGAGCGCGACCCGCAGTGACTCCACTTGTATCTCCATCGGGATCACAACTTCCGTACCGTACACCAACGAGTAGGGTGTAGCTCGAGTGGCTGTGCGGTACGTGGTCCTGTATGCCCATAATGCTTCGGGTAATTGTCTGTCCCAGTCTTTCTTATTCTCTGTCACTGTCTTTTTCAGAATCTTCACGATAGTCTTATTGAATGCTTCAGCCAGCCCATTCGCAGGAGGATAATAAGGTGATGAATAGCGATGCTTGATCTTGAACTTTGCGCACAGCTTATCGATAGTGGCATTTTTAAAGGGTATTCCGTTATCGGTGGTGATTCTTTCGGGAATACCATGTTGGTATAATATGGAGTGACGAATGAAACTTTTGACGTGTCTGGCTTTTACATTTCTTAGGGTAATTGCTTCAGCCCATTTGGAGAAATAATCGGTCGTAACAAGAATGTACTGGTGCCCCTGAGAGGATGGTGGACTAATCGGCCCTATCACGTCTATGCCCCAGGCGGCGAAAGGACAAGATATTACTGATTGATGTAACTCTTTCGGTGGCGAGTGTATTATATCTGCATGTATCTGGCATTGATGACACTTCTTAACATATTCTATCGCATCTTTTGTCATCGTGGGCCAATAATATCCCATGTGTTGGACACGGTGATTGTTCGCTTCCCCAAGTGTAGGGTTGCGATGTAGTAATAAACTCAGTAAGACCGAGGTCGATCCACAGGGACTTGTGTAGGAATTCACAAACACATCCAATAATATCTATTGAAAGCTAACAACCAGATTTTTTTTATGAGATTGATGTGAGTAACAATTTTAAACTAATTTGAAGGTAAACAATTATAAAAAGGCACTAAGGGTTCAAGGATCCACTTGTAGCAATCCTTGATGTTCAATCCGCTGTGGTTTTCTCACTTTCTCAACTAGAATCGATATTAAGATCTATCTAGCCGAATGATAGAGACTGTTAAACGAAACAATCTGTCATATGTAAGTCCAATACATATGATTCACTCAATGTAAGCTAGGCTGAGCATGCTCAATTGCATAGGTCAGTCCCAATTCCAATAGACTCAGATCACAATCATAACCATCCTCAAGTCCTGTCACAAGACAAGGCTAGATTACAATTTGAACTTGATTCAAGTCACATGCACAGTCTCCTACATAATTCAGAAAACCAGAAAAGTAGAACTTTGGTAGGAAGTCCCCACATGAAGATCATAGTACTAGAGCGTACTCCAGTTCCTCGGATCATACAGGTCTAGACTAATACAAACCAATTAAGAACTTAAGTAATTCTCCCAAACATCCATGAGTCATCATAAGACTAAGAAAAACTACTTAAAACTTGTATAAACTTTAAACCATTGTTCATAAACATGAATTCCAAACTTAAAACCAACTTAGAACGAATTGAAACATCTTAGATTTACTACAAGCTTCACCTCTTAGCCCTAGCTAAGAGGTTTAGCTGCTCATGATCCAAGGAAACATGAAATAACTTAAGAAAAGCATAAAACAGTAAAAACAAACTAGAAGGAGTTGTGGAACTTCGAAATCCACTTCTGCCACCTCCAACCTTGCTTAAACCCTTCTAAGATACCCTAGGAACAATCCCTAGGTGTCCTTTTATAGTGGGGAGGCTCCGCAACTTCAGAAGATTCGAGAATTTGCGTAACACTTACGCAGTGCACAAAGAAAATCAGACTGAAAACAGAAAGTTTCTGTTTTAAACACTTGGCCGACCGGTCGGACGACCGGTCGGATTGGCTATTGGAATCAGTCCAGCAAGCTTCTGGATTAAAAATTTCTTCTGGCCGACCGGTCGCGACTGGTCGGACTGCATTGGTCTTCGTCCAGTGTGTACACAGGGTTGGCCAACCGGTCGGATGACCGGTCGTAGCCATTGCTTCTTCATGTTCTTCTTCTTTTCTTGTCTCTTTGCTTCCTTCTTTCTTTGGTCCTCCTTGATCTTCATTCCAATGGTTCTAAATGGACCTTTTCATCTTCAATTAGGTGGAGTCCACTCTCATTCCTGTAATTACAAAACATGCATTTAATTAGCCTTTGAATCATGAAAACCTTGCACAATGAGTGATGAATTGGGGTTAGAATATGCACAATTAAGAGCTCAACAGTGATGTAAGTTCTTGCCCCCTTAGTGAGCATCGCACTCTCCTCCATGAGTTTCTTTCATTGTGGCGTACGCTTCATTTTGGTCCAAGCAACGCAACAACACTCCCTCATACGAGCGCTTGCAAAGGACATCATTTTGTACCAAAAATGAACCAGCGCCTCTCCTGACTTGCGTGCGCATCTTGGGATCTTCTGGTAAAAACCCATATTTCAAGTAGTCGACGAATGGCCTTTTCCAGTCGTTTTCTTTTGTGATCTCGAAGCAACAGATGGGATTCACGCTTGATTCACCTCCACGCAATGCGGTTGTTGGTAGGATCCTTCTTTCTTCGATCGTCACTTGAAGTGGGCTACCCCCGGGATTAGCCAGAGCAGCGGCTAGGCTGGCCAACGCATCTGCCTGTACGTTCTCCTGTCTCGGTATATGTGAAATGTTGCTATTATGAAACTGGTCGAACAGTGATTGCGCTTGGTGGCAGGAAGGCGACAACTCAGGTTTGCGAACCTCATAGTCCGCCGTTAGCTGTCCGATGACCAGCTTGGAGTCACCATAGATCTGTATTGCTTTGATACGCATCTCGAGGGTGAGCTGTAGTCCGATAATGAGGGCTTGATATTCCGCTTCGTTGTTGGTACAAGCTGGCACGATTGTAAACGAGTAGGGCGGCAAATCTCCCTGCGGGCTGATAAATATAACTTCTGCTCCAGCCCCTGTTGACCTAGAGGCTCCGTCAAAGTACATCTTCCAGAGTCGTGGTTCTTCGATCATCATAACCTGGTCATCTGGGAGGTCACATTCCATTTCTTCGCTGTTTGGGACTGGGTGCGCAGCGAGAAAATCTGCAATCGCTTGTCCTTTAATAGCTCGGGCTGGGACATATGTGATGTCAAACTCGGAGAGGAGAAGGGCCCACTTAGCTAAGCGCCCGGACAGCATAGGCCAGTTCATAAGGAATTTGATCGGGTCCGCCTTGGATATCAACGTTATTTGGTGCGGGAGGCAGTAATGCCTAAGTTTCTTTGTAGCGAAAATGAGAGCGAAACATGTCTTCTCGATCACTGAGTAGTTAAATTCGGCCCCCACCAATGTGCGGCTAAAATAATATAGCGCGTTTTTCTTTCCTTCCTCGTTCTTCTATGCCAGGAGTGCTCCTAGTGAGTTATCACCTATTGCGATGTATAGAATCAACGGCTTTCCCTTGATCAGGGCAGCGAGGACTGGAGAATTCTCGAGTATTTCTTTTAGTGAATCAAAAGCTTTCTGACAAGCGTCATCCAATTCAAACTTGACGTCTTCCTTGTTGAGGCGGGAGAATGGCTGACAACGACCGGCCAGATTCAAAATGAATCTTCTTAGATATGCCACGCGGCCTTGGAAACTCTTCAACTGTTTTAGATTCTTGGGAGGTGGCATTTCTCTGATGGCCTTAATCTTGGCGGGATCGATCTCTATGCCCCTGTGTCTGACGACAAAGCCTAAGAATTTGTCGGACGTGACCCCAAATGCGCACTTCAGCGGATTCGTACGGAGACTCTTCTTGCGCAATCGCTGGAATACTTGTCTCAAGTGTTCTCTGTGCTGTTCGTGATCGGCTGACCTCACGACCAAATCATTCACATAGCATTCGACGTGTTTGTGCATCATATCTTGGAATATAACGTGCATTGCGCGCTGATACGTTGCCCCTTCGTTCTTCAATTCGAAGGGCATTACGCGATAACAGTAGATGCCGAGAGTTGTGCGGAAAGCCGTAGCTTCTTCATCTTCCGGGGCCATGCGAATTTGATTATATCCTGAATATTTGTCCATGAAGGACATTACTGCATATCTTGTTGTGTTGTCAATCAATAATTCTGGAATTGGTAAAGAAAAATCGTCCTTAGGGCAGGTTTCATTAAGATTCCGGAAGTCAACGCAAACTCGGATTTGTCCGCTCTTCTTCTTGACTGGCACGATGTTTGAGATCCATTGGGGGTATTTCACCTCTCGAACGAACCCAGCCTGGATCAGTCTCTTGACTTCTTCTTCAATCTTGGGTATAATGTCAGGATAAAATCGTCGTTGCAGTTGCTTCACTGGCTTCTTTTCCTTCATGATACTCAGCTTATGCATGGCGATCGTCGGGCTGAGCCCGGGCATTTCTGAATATGTCCAGGCAAAGATGTCCTTATTTTCCTTCAATAGCTATATGTATCTCTCTCTTTCATCTTCTGGGACGTTTCTGCTCAAATATGTATTCCTAGGTTCTTCGAGGGTGCCCAAATTCACCTCTTCGAGTTCATCAATCTTCGGTTGTCCGCCATCTTCTAGTTGCACGAGTGCGACGCTTGGCTGGATAATGTCGATATGATCTTGCACTTGAATTTCTTCCACCAGGCCGATGGTCACCATGTTTACGCTTGCCTTGGCTCCTAGGCCTTCTCCGTTTCTATACACTTGCTTATGTTCTTCAAATGGAGCTAGCAATCTCTTCTTTGTGTCTGTACCTTGACCGAAGAATCCCATATTCCTCATAATCTTTCGGCTGGCTCTCCTATATCTCTTCTCTTCTATCGGTTGGGGTTGGGTAGATTCCCTTCCCTCTTCTCTCTCTTCTGATGGTACCGACTGGCTTGGCCCTGAGTGAAACTTGATATTTTTCTGGGTAATATCTCTTGACGGCACGACGAATTGGTTTGGAGCTTTTGGGAATGGTTTGGTTCTTCCTATCTTGGGTACTGGCATATTGAAGCTGGACTTGAGCACACTCATGTGTTGATCTGAGATCAGTTTTAACACGGACTGCCCTGGCTGTCATAGATGTTGCGGTACCACATAGAACTTTTTCGTAATCGGCTGAGGGTGATTTTTCAACCGATATCGGGGTCTTTCCTGAGTGATGGGCTGAGGTTTACTTTTCTGCACGAACTTCTCAATTCGAGGTTTTGCCCCTTGCCCTTTCTTCATTACATCGGGCATCTTATTGGTCTCATCGCTATCGGACAAGTTGTAATATTTTGCATTGGCCAAAAATGACTCAGCTATTGTGTATGGCTTTGGATCTGCCGCTATCCTGTATTGGACACCATCTTTGCTATATTTGAAGCACTGGTGATACGTCGAAGGGATTATGAGATTCTGATGGAGCCAGGGCCTTCCTAAAAGGAGGTTGTATGTTGTCACTGCATCGATCACCTGACATGTTACTTTCGTTGTCAGTTCTTCGATCTCCAACATCACCGTGATTGATCCGAGAGTACGCTAAATGTCTTGGTTGAACCCTTGAATCATCATGAGGCTCGGGCGTAGTGCTGATTGCCTATAACCCAGCTTTTGTAACGTCTTCAATGGCATAATATTCACGGTAGACCTATCGTCCAACATGCACCTCTTGACCTCAGTTTTCCTGATTGTTCCCGTGACCATTAACGAGCTGATTGTGGTCTATTGACTCGATCATGCGATCTTCTTCTGAAAAAGTGATTGTTGAAGGATGGTTGACATGCATGACTTGTGACACTGGTATATACCCCTCCCAAAATTTGTCTGTATTATTCATTTCTTCTTATATCTCTATCACCATGGCCTCCCTGACTTCACTGTCAAGTAAAGCATTAATTAACATATCTCTGTACACTTTTGAGAGACATAAAGCATCATATATGCTTAGGCGGGCGGGAACCTTCCGTAAGTGCGACACAAGTCATACACCATGGTCTTGGGCTTGGCTGACCGGTCGTAGCTTCGACGACCTTCTCTTTAGATTTCTGCATGCGAGGTCTCTCTTGTGGTCTGTTAAGGGTACCGTCTTCTTGTATCGGGCTGCCCGATCTTGGAGGAGTACGGTCAGGCATTTGCTCTCCTGATCGTAAGATGACCACATCAACCTCTTCCTCAACTGATTGTGGGATCTTTTCGGTCGGTGCCTGTTCGAAGAATGACACCATTCCGCAATGTGCCATGTCTGTTGCATCAATAAATGCACGCATAAAATCACGACCCAAAGGAGCATATGAATGATAGAATTTAAGCACACATCCGATGAACAAATGCACACGCATCATAGCGTAGCAAATATAATGACAAGCCCTACATGTACACTCGGAGTGCATGCGAATTCGCACTAACCCCCAAGTTATGCATATGCACCTGCTTAGAAGTGCACATCATAGAACCATTTAAATGAGCAGTTGCAGGCCATAAAAGACCAAAGCAAGCAGCATATTATGGGTCCAAGGCACTAAGCTCCAATCATGTTCAAATCTTAAGCGATCTAGCCATGAACGGCATCGAATTCGGTTGAGAATGGAGCCAGATACATAAGTTTTTCACCATGGACATAAGAGGCGCCAAAATTCAAAATTTGGCTAAGTAGTGGGACTACATGCGCCCAAGGAGGTGCCTCAGGCGCATGTGGCCTCTCACATGCTCCCAACCTGCAATGTTGGGAAATATAAGTTCACTGCATGGAAATTAAGCGCATGTGTACTCCTACATGCGCCCAATTCACAAAGAGATGAGATGCAAGTGAAGCCAAAACACCCCAGGCGCATGTATACTTCCACATGTGCCCATACTTTGTAAGGGAGGGCACATGCGCCCATGAGAAGGGCAACATGCACCCACTCCCCCTTGAGAAATTCTCTCACCTTGCAAAATTTTACTTTTCTCGACTCGGAAATGTCTAAATGACTCAGTGAGTCCCCTATTTATACTTGAGCCTGGGGACCGGTGCACCGCATTGGCGTGACATAAGCATCCATGACAGTGCACCGGCGGGGCACTTGTTGGGGCTCAAAATCTCACCCATGATTTTAAAAAAATGTACAACAGTCAATCTACGACAATTTGGATCGATTCCAAGATCGAAAAACACCCGAAAAAATGTGATCGAACGCCAGTATAGCCCTGACTCGCGTAGTTATGACCGAAATCTACAAATGATATTTCAGAGCGAAGCCGGACATGCGTATTGCCGCCAAATGATCTAGAATGCCCTAAAATCCTTAAACCGCAAGTTTCAAAGTCTCACGGTACATGTCATTACCTGCGCACCTCGAAATGCGTTTCACCCCTATCTAGAGCTGACCAATAGGGCCCAAAAACCTACAGGTACCATTTCAGAGTGAAACCAGACATGTGTATTGTGGCTAAATGATCCAAAATATCTAGAAAACCTTTACTACCAAGTTTGAACGTCTTGCGACACATATTATTACCTACGCACCCCAAAATGTGCTTTGACCTGTTTAGATCCGATTGTAAGAATCTGAAAGCCTACAAATGTCATTTTGGAGCGAAACTGGACATGGGTATTACTGCCAAATGATCCAGAACCCGAAAAACCTTAACCAACAAGTTTGAATGTCGTGCAGCCGTATCATTACTTACGCGCATCAAAACGCGTTTTACCCCTATCTGGAGCCAGTCGAGAGGGTCTGAATTGGGAAGGAACTACCAAAATTCATAGGAGATGATCATCCGTACCCCATCCTGTTCATTTGATAGGTCGATCACAGCTTAAAAGTGGCTTGGCATCAGTGACTTCGGTCCCCGAAAAGGTAGTTGTCCTCTGGAGGTCACTTGTCGAAGCCAAATCCTGAAATATTCTAAGTATTGGGTACATGTGTACACCACAAGGGAGACATGCGTACACCTTGAGGAGACATGTGCCCATATCCATACAACATGCGCATGGGAATCCTTCTCTCCCTCTTTCAAAATTTAAAACTTCAAAAAATATGCTAAATGTGGCAACATGCACCTACACCAGGGGCACATGCGCCCACTCTCTCTCTCTACATGCGCCTGGTTCCTCTCCACAAACACATGCGCTCACAAATCTCGCGGACCCGATACCCGATTAACCGCTATAAATACCGGGACTTCATCATCTTCGAGAGGATCGTTAGAGTGCTACAAGAGGTAGAACCCCTCGCCTGAATACTTTGCCCAAATCCTCGCCAAAAAGTGACATGCGCCCATCCCCTCGCCGGGACCTTCGCTGGGAAAGGTTTTTGTCATCGAAAACCCTCACCGAAAAGGGATTTCTTCCACCGGAGCTAAAAGTGCAAGGAGAGGGGAGGAAATCTTTGAATTTTTTCTAAGTATTGGAAACTGCGCCCAGGGCCTAGGGCACGTGCGCCCACCATCAATTGGAGGAGCCACATGCGCCCACACTCCCATTGTTTGGGGAGGAAATCTGAAAATTCTTTAAGTCACTTAGTGACATGCGCCCACCTCTTTCTCACTTTCCCTCTCTTCATACTCTCTCACATGCGCTTAGAGGGGGGGACATGCACCCACTCTCACTCCCATGTGCCTGGATGATAATGGAGACTTGGAATTTTCCATAGTGTGGCCCGCCTTTAATCTGGCCCACCTTTCGATCAAACTGACTCTCCTGGACACACAACAGCGATATCTATCCATCCCCAGGATCAGATTCCCCAACGGTCGATGATAAATGGCCTAAATCACTTGTCACGCCCCAAATTCGGTTCTCGACGTCCATTCGCTATAACCCGAATTCAGAGGTGGCAGCCTCCGTAGTACCCCGATCTCGGATCCTAACCCCACACGCCAGGTTCCGATCCTGGGATACCACAAGGAGGATTTTAGGGTCTAAATTTTTTTTTTAACATGAGCATCACCATATGAGTACCATCAAAGACAAACACAATATTTCCACTAAATCTTTTCGTTTATATACAGTACTGAAAGGTAAATACACAATGCGTAAATATAAAAACTGTGCACAATCCGGCACCTTCTGCTACTGCACTCCCAATTCCAACTCAACGTTGCTGATACACTCTGGTATAACCTGCAGCGTAACAAATGCGCATAAGCTTCGAACGAAGCTTTGTGAGTGCGTGTGTGCGTGCGCAATGCGTATGACAAACATGATAAATATTAGAGTAAGCAGTAAAGCATGATGAGAAGACTAAACCAAAACTTAGCCTAATTAGGCTACACGATCATGTGATATGAATAACTAGCCTACCACGGCTATGCAAGCATGCAATACAGATAACTAGCCTACCATGGCTATGCAAGCATGCAATACAGGTAACCAGCCTACCAAGGCTATATACTCATACTGTGCAATGGCCTACAGGGCCTAATGTCACGTACAATGATCCAATGCATGTATGCAAATCACCACCTCTCAGTACAGTGGTCCAGATGCGAACAGTCAAAACCCAATCACGTAAGCAATGCAGGAATCGGAACTGGTAGCTCGCCCAGTGTGGTAGCTCGCCCAGGCTTACAGCCTCGCCCACATCACACCCGCCCACATCAGGACCAGTCCCACACCATACAGAACATCAGTCACATCACTGATACCAATACCATCTCTGAAACGGAACATCACCGGGGTCTCACAGACCTCACTACTCACCAGTAGAATGCCAAAGCCTATCTGGTGCAATAGCGGACCTACTCACAGCTGGTCAAACTCAACCCCCTTTGCCAACACTCTTCCGGCAGGTTAGGTCAGATCTCTTTCCAAACTGACCACGTGCAGTGGAAACACCGCCGTTTGGTATTCGGCATACTGGTGTATGATTCAACCACCCGGTCCTTGAATGGAGCACCCACCTTGGTACCAACGGGATCAGGGACTTTCACCCAGGGACATCTTTGGCATCCAGTTTAAAGATAACATATTTTCGGTGTTCCTGCAAACCACGATGGAGCTGTGGTTGCAACGTAGTAACCATGCTATATGCGGCACAAGCAGACGGTGCGAAATGCAACCATGCATACAAACGTGGGACGACATACCCGTGCAAGTCTCCCAAAGAGCACCATAAAACTATAAGGTCTCAAACACAATGTCACCGTCAGCTGGTAATGAACTGCACGATAATCACGACCGATATGGCCGGTTGATACAAGACAATCAGATGAGCCAAGCATTCATGATGCATGAGTCAAGTATACAGTATGAGTGCCAACAAGTAGTCCATCTACCACGATGGCAATAAATCAATCTAGTCCAACCTATTTGAGATATCATTAAGATGAGGGGACACATATGAATGATCGAGTCATAGTGCGGGATGTCGCTAGCCAGGGAATCTCACACCAAGGGCTACAAGGTATGCTAAGCTATTCCTACCATACAGTGTAAGTCAGGATGATAGATTCCTGTCCTCGAATAGTCCCATACCTATTGGAGAGGTTTGCGATAGAGAGCACGTGAATTACATTTACGCGACTACATCTCGAATGCTTTATGAATGCGTTTATGCCCTAGTGGTCCCCAACTAACAATGGTGATTCGGGATGCATACTCATTACACATGCATGGTGGTCGTCGAAGCATATAGTATAAAGATCACATATGAGTATTCCAAATAACACTACGTGTGGCAACAGACATACTAAAAATAGCATAAAAGATAATTCACTTATAATACAAAGAAACATAAAGAGATAAGACTCTAAATGGATGGTATACAACAACACAGATGGTCCAACAACTGAACGGTGTGGATTAACCTTCAATATTTAGATAACCCAAATGGAAAGAAAATGATTAAATACACTACCGACACATCAAAGGTAGAACCTACTTGAGCGGCAAGAGTGGAATACTCAAAATCACGCCGAGACCCATAATCCTGTAGTACAGTGGAGATGAACACAATAATGGTCCGTAAAAGGAATGTCATAGAAGGGGTTGCAAGATAGACATGTCATGACAGAGGATTATAAATGGTAGGGTAATCTGCGATAGATGGTCAATACAATGAGGTCCAAAAAGGGACAACAGGTCTAACCTTATACTACAAGATAGGCTCCATATAATGGATGGCCTAGATGACATACGAACGTCGAGGATGAGCCCCACACTCGCCCTAAAGGTAAACGGACGGTGTGGATGAGATATACACGATATGGTGGTCTTTGGGTACAAGGGTAGAAGGGGTGAGTCATATGAGTATACAAGCTGAGTTACCAAGATCAATCAACATGCTGAGTCAACAAGGTGAGTCAACAAGGCGGGTCAACAAGGCGAGTCAACAAGGCGGGTCAACAAGGTGGGTCAACATGGTGAGTTAACAAGGTGAATTGACAAGACGGTTCCACAGGGTGAGTTTAAGAAGGTAGCCCTGTGACTTGGATCAAGCAAACTCTAAGGATGACCTTTCAATAAGGGTTTACACAACTAATCATCAAGGTGGGTCCACGGGATGGACAACGCGGTCATTCGAACACGCACACTAAGGTGGTCCCAAGGGCCATCCTGTACATAACATGCTAGGGTTCATTCATTTGGATGGTTTGGATTAAGCACAAAATTAAGGCGGTCCTTATGGATGGCCGACATACATATCGCACCATGGAGGCCAATGGCTGACGTGGATAGAACACATGCATAACAAGGTGGACCCGGGGTTGGGTATAACCGCACAAAGGAGTGGGGAAGCCACATACATCAATGGGCCACAACAGTTTGGGATCAACCCGATATTTGAGCTTTCCTACTAATCAAGTGAGATGGCAATCAAACACCATGGTGGGGCCCGCACACCACATGTGTGGAACCCTACCCATGGCTGGGTGACTTATGAACAGGAAGGATGGCAAATAAACATAACAGATGGGTCCTGTAAAGTTTCCAATGGTAGGCATTCAATCACCCTTATTTTCTACGTGTGGCCCACCTAAAACTGGGCCCACACCCCTGCCAAGAAGAACGACACGATATACTCAACATTCATCAAGGTGGGACCCAAAGTCGGGCCCCATCACCTTTGGTTAGATGGAAAAATAAACATTACAATGGCCCCAAGGAAGGTTTCAAAGGTGGGCATCAATGGCCACGGTTTCCTACAATGTGGTCCACTTGAGGTTTGTATTTACCTCATTATGAGGGCCCACGGCCTTAAAATAATATGGAAAAGTAGATGAGCAGCATACATAAAACAGATACATCGTGGTGGGACCCATAGAACGTAGCACCCAAATGGGCCCCAAGCATTTTGAATCAAACTAATATTTTTGTTTCCCCCTCCATTCATATCCATGTGATCTTATGAACAGGTTTAATGACAAATAAACATCACTGTAGGGCTGGAAAGATTTCAACGGTGGAGATCATAATTCCCACTGTTCCCATGGCATGGTCCACTTGACATTTGGATATGCTTCAATTTTGGCTCAGCCACTAAAATGAGCTGGAAAAACATATGGACGGGATAGATAGAGCGCATACATTCTAGGTGGGCCCAACAAGTGGGGCCCATTGGCAATGCCGAGAGAGCCTGGGCTGCTGGGCAGCAGCATCCCCTGGACGCTGTCTGTCCAGCGCCCATGATCTTTTTTTTTCTTTTTTTTTTAATTTTCTTTTTATTTTATTCTCTCCTCAAGTGGGGCCCACAGAAGCTTTCGGTCAAGCTGATATTTTCGTTTTTCCTTCTTCCATGCATGTATGAACTTATGAACAGATTGGATCTCAGATAAACATCATGGTGGGCCATAGGTAAGTTTCAACGGTCTGTCACTGCCCTCACTGTTTTCTGTGGTGGGGTCCACTGGAGATTTGGATCTGTCTCATTCTTGAGGTTATGCCCTAAAATGATCTCCCCAATTGGATGGATGGTGAGGATATAATACATACAACACGGTGGGACCCACAGGGTGGCCCACCTGCTGGCACCCCACGACCCCAGCGTCCACGGACGCTGGGTACTTCCAGCGCGTCAGAGACGCCTCCTCCTCTATTTCTTTCTTTTTTTTTTTTGTTTTTCAATGGTTTTCGTCGAGTGGGGCCCACATAAGGGTGATCCACTCCGTTCATCAGCTGGGCCATCTCATGGTGGGCCCAATGAGCCCAATATTGAGTATGTTACGGGGTCTATAAACACCAGTGTGGGCCGAGGCAGTCTCGACAGTGGACATCATATTCTCCACTGTTTCCTGTGGTGCGGTCCGCTTAAGAATTGAATCTGCTTCATATTTGGGCCTTAGCCCTAAAATGATATGGGAAAACAGATAGACGGTGTGGATACAACAAAAACATCAAGGTGGGTCCCACGAGTGGGGACCCATTCCAACCGTCCTGACGCTGGACGGTTCCAGCGTCCCAGACGCTGTGAACGTCCAGCGCTGGATGTTCTTTTTTTTTTTTTTTTTCTTTTCTTAGTTATTTCAGGTGGGGCCCACTTAGGAAAGATCCACTCCATCTATCAGGTTCCCCATCTCATGGGGGACCCAATGAACCCAATATTGAATAGTTGAATTGGTCTACAAACATAGATGTGGGCTGAGGAAATTTTGACAGTGGAAATCATTCACCCCACTGTTTCATGTGGTGCGGCCCACTTAAGATTCAGATCGGCTTCAGATTTGGGCCTTGGCCCTAAAATGATATGGGAAAACAGATAGACGGTGTGGATGAAACACAAACATCAAGGTGGGTCCCACGAGTGGGGACCCCACTAACCCCTCCAGCGTACGCTGGACGTTTCCAGCGTCTCTGACGCTGGGACGTCCAGCGTCCATGTTTTTTTTTTTTTTTTTCTTTTTTATCACGTGGGGCCCACTTAGTGAGGATCCAATCCGTCCATCAGGTTCCCCATCTCATGGGGGACCCAAAGAACCCTATATTGGGTGTGCTACGGGGCCTACAAACATCAAGGTGGGCCAAAGAAGTTCAGCAGTCCACATCATTGTCTCCAATGTTTTCCGATGGTGTGGTCCACCTACGATCTGGATCTACTTCATTTTTTTTTGTGTTCAGACCTAAAATGGGCTGAAGAAGCAAATGGACGGCGTGGATCAATACATGCAGCAAAGGGGGGGTCCCACGAGTGGGCCCAATGTCAAGCCCAACAGGGCAGACGCTGCTGGGCAGCATCCTCTGGACGCTGACTGTCCAGCGGCCGGCTTCACCTTCCTTTTCTTTTCTTTCTCTTTTTTTATATTAATTATTATTGTTATTATTATTATCATTATTATTATTATTATGTGGGGCCCATTCATGGACGATCCAGCCCACCCATCGCTTTGCCCATCACAAGGTGGGCCCAAGGAAAAGAAAATGAAAGATAAATGAGAAAATTGGGGGAATTTTGCACTCACAATGATGGTTGGACGGTTAGATTGCCGATCGGACGGTCCGGATGATGATCAGGGTCCTCCAAACTTGATCTTCACCTTCAATCTCTCTCTTTCTCTCTTGATCTCCCTCTAAATCTCTCTCTAAACTCACTCAATCTCTCAAATCTCTTTCTTCTCTCTCCTTTCTCTCTTTCTCTTTCTCTCTCCTTTCTCTTGCAAAATAGGAAAAATGAGAAGGCCACCCCCCTACGTATGGCTCTTGTATGGGAAGAGGGGGGTGCATGATGTCATGATGATGATGATGATGATGATGGGAGAGAGCATGAGAGGTATGGGTTGTGGTTGACTTTGGGAGAGAGGTATGGGTTGGAGTTGGTGTGTGTAGGTTAGGGTAATGATAGGGGTATGGGTAAGGGTGATGTTGATTGATTTGACATGTTGTTGAGAATTGTGCAAGTGGGGCCCACGCCACACGCGCGTTGCGTGGCCCACCTCGAATTGCACGAACGTATGCATCTTACACACCGGGTATCGCAATGGGGCGTGCCGCGCGGCGTTGGAATCGTGGCGCCTGCGCGGTCGCAAGGGTACAAGTCTTAGGTCGTTGCGGTACTAAATCAGGGTCGCGATCAAGGCTCTCTAATCTGGTCCATCCGGGACGTGCCGGTACCGAAAACTAAACGTACAGAGGGCAATTCAGGGTACGGGTCTTATATCACTGATTTGATAAAAAAAAATGAGCAACACTTAGCCAAATTTGCAAACTCAGAAATCCCTCCGAAAAAGCGAAAAATGACCGAAATTAAGAAGAATCAGCCGGAATTTGACCGACCCCGAGAGGGAGACTTCTCTTCTCCATGACATGATACATAATAATGATGCACCACAATGAGGTTATCTGATCTTCGGATCCTTGAATACCCTAATTAAGCGGTAAACAGGCCTAGTACTTGGTCATTTTCAAAGCGCCCTGTTGGCTCGAAAATCGACTGACACCAAGTGAAATGAGATTCGATTGCACTGATGCCAAAGTGGACCCAGCATTATTGCGACCCTTAAAGACACAATCCATCATTGTTCAAGGATGATCGCGATCAACATTCACCGAATATCCCGATCAAACCATGAACAGGCCCAGTACTTAGTCATTTTCAGCCCTGGGAAGCGCCTTGTTGGCTCGAAGATCGACTAATGCCAAGTAAAAGTAATCGTGATCTCAAAGATGCTAAGGTAAAGCTAATGTCCTCATGCTATAAAACAGCTGAGTCAAACATTTGCAAGGTACCAACCCCATCATTTATCAGAAATTGGAGTAAACGAGTACCTATCAGACCTGATACTTAGCCGTTTGTAGGCGTCAAAGATGGTCGATCCAGTCCATCAAACGTAAACTTCTCGAAGAAATATAGTTCGACACAGCTTAACCTATCGTTTGAAATATTGATTATTAATAATGACATGGTTGAATTAAAGATATGCATAAAATAGATTAACCAAATCGAATACATCATTCATCTGATGCACTAAACATCAAGCATAAGTGCAATCTTCTCTCAAGCATGCAATCAAGTATATTTACTTTGTGCTCTTTATATCCATTACATGAATTTTATTCATCTCGAATCAAGATACGAAACTAAATCAAAGTGACTATGGTTATCATCGAAAACTGTAATTGAAGAGTTCCAAAACATCTGAGATACTTCATTATGAACTATCATCACTAAGATCAGTTGATGTACATCCCATCCAAAGCAGGATCCGTCAGTTGAAAAGCTAAGGTAATAGTGGTGTGTCTTCCCGAAAGTCACTCATCGATAGAAATGGTCAGTGACACTGTGTTGTACCACCCAATAGCCATAAATGTGTCTTCAAGTGGTCACCCATCCACAGAGACGGTTAATGACACTATGACACTATGTCGTACCATTTGGTAGTTATAATGTGTCTTCTTGAAAGTCACTCATTGACAAAAATGGTCAGTGACACTGCGTTGTATCCTTTAGCAGCCCTAATGTATTCTAAAAGTCACTCACGAACAGAAATGGTCAGTGACACTGTGTTATATCATATGGCAGCCGTAATATGCCTTCCTAAAAGCCACTCACTAACAGAAACAGTTAGTGACATTATGAGGTACTATATGGCAACCATGGCGTGTCTTCCTAAAAGTCACTCACCAATAGAAACGGTCAGTGACATTAGTTGCACTAAATGGAAACCATGGCGTGTCATCCTGAAAGTTACTCACCAATAGAAACGGTCAGTGACACTAGTAGCTCTAAATGGAAACCATGGCGTGTCTTCCTGAAAGTCACTCATCAATAGAAATGGTCAGTGACACTGGTTGCTTTACATGGGAGTCTTGGTATGTTTTACTGAAAGTCACTCACCAATAGAAATGGTCAGTGACACTGTGATACATGACTCGATTAAAATCCTGGTTGCTTCTCAACTAGGAACCCCGAAAGAACGTGGGATGTACATTAATTGGTCTTAATGATGGTTTAGTCCATAAGAAACCCAAAACCTGGTCCCTACGACCATGAACTCAAAACCATAATCCTTGATGATTTAAATTATTCGCTTGATCTATCCGGGCTTCCTCTCTGATATTTCATCTATTGTACAAATACAATTCATAGTGGAATCTTGTCGCTTTGTGCCGTGGTTTTCTCCCGTAAGGGTTTCCACATAAAAATCTTTGTGTTGTTTGTAGTTTATTTCATTTACATTTATACTCTTTTAACACTTTATTTAACTTATTTATGATGCATGAATACATTTACTTTTGCCTTTTAATCAAGGGTGATCATCCATTGATGTAATTAAGGGTTCGTGACTAGTTCACAGCCTGGAATGTAAAAGATCTCGGAATCTCTTGAATAAAATTCGCCTCGCGATGCTTTCTCGTGTGTGCTTCATGAATGCTTGTTATTGTCTATGAATGTCTTTATACTCAGAATTTCATAGAACAACAAAACACAAGAAAAAAGCCTTTGAGCATTTTTCTAGTTTTAACAGCTTCGAGACCGCTCGTTTTGAGTCAGTAGTTGCTCAGGATCAAATAGTTGTTATAAGGCTTGAAAGTGAGAGCGAAGCGATCTACAAGAAACTAGGAGATTTAACCACCGAGCTCCAGAATGTTCCCGATCCTACGTTGATATTGTCCGAGGCAAAGTTGGTGATGGAAGCTGCCAGGGTGGCTATGACCAGGCTGATATCAGGATGTTTGGAGAAGCTGTGATCTTTACTTTCGACACTCTTTTTGTAACATTTAATGTATAGAAATGATCATAGGATTTACCTTAACCAAATTTTATAATCGTTGTAATTGGTGTAAGGGATACTTACCTTCTGACTATTCATGTATACGGTGTTGAAAATTGTTAACCATACTTTTGTTAATGTAATGACAATGACAATTATCCTACCTGTCTATGGTGTTGTGCAATGAGTGTTGGGATGCTTTGCAATATATCTTAATAGCAATCATAACTATAATGAATGGCGATGATAAGTGTCTGCGATAGCTAATGTGGAATGAAATGAAGAGAGTGATACTTCCCTTTGTTGTCGATCTCAATAATGTCCTGGGTTTCCAAATTCGGGATATGCTCATGCCGTAAATGAGTGCTTTCCTTTGGTCATTCCCTCTAAGGGCATGGAAGACGTGCAAAAATATAAAGTAATCCATTAGTTTTTATAATCATGAGTTTACTTATTGTACTCTACTTCATTTCATTCTTCATTTCTATCTTGCTTAATACATTCCCTCTCTCAGGACGTTTACATTTCTATTATTCGTGCATATGTGAAAGATAAGAGGGCTGACTATTAGGGTGATATCTTTTCAGAAATCGACTATTGATTGAAAACCCGGCTCCCCCGCCGTCAAAACTTATAAAGCGATAGGCCCCATTGGAGTAGACTTCTTCTATGATGCATATAGGGTCCCATTTAGGGTCGAACTTGCTTCTCGTGGTATGTGCAAGCGTCAGGCGTTTCATTACGAGTACCAAGTCACCCTTTTTGAAGGATCTACCCCTGACTCGCTTATCAAATGCCGTTGGCTTCTGATACATCTCCAATCGTTGTTGCGCGATGAGCCTTTTCTCATCCAAGGCATCAAGCTCAGTCATCCTAAGCTCAGCATTACTCTCATCTGTCAGGGAGTTTCAGAGTGCTACTCGTAGGGGCTCGACCTAGGCTTCCATTGGAATGATGGCCTCTATGCCGTATATTAACGAATATGGAGTGGCCCGCGTTGTTGTGCGATGCGTGGTGCGACACCCCCATAATGCCTCAAGCAATCATTTATTCCAATCTTTCTTATTCTCTGCCACCATTTTCTTCAAAATTTTCACGATGGTTTTGTTGAACGCTTCTGCAAGCCCATTCGCATGAGGGTAGTAGGGCGTCGAGTAGCCATGCTTGATCTTGAACTTAGCACACAACTTTTCGATCATAACATTTCGGAAGGGCGTACAGTTATCAGTGACAATCCATTCAGGGATGCCGTGTCTGTATAAGATGGCGTTCCGGATGAAACCTTCTACTTGTTTAGCTTTCACGTTCTTCAAAGCAACGACTTCGGTCCACTTAGAGAAGTAATCGGTTGTCGCCAATATATACCAGTATCCTTAAGAGGAGGAAGGGTTTATGGGACCTATCACGTCTATGCCCCAGGCTGCGAAAGGCCACGACATTACTAACTAATGCAGCTCTTTAGGAGGAACGTGTATGATGTCGGCATGAATCTGGCACTGATGACACCATTTCACATATTCCATTGCGTCTTTTACCATAGTGGGCCAATAGTATCCCATGTGTCGCGCTCGATGATACAGGTTTTGGCCACCTTGGTGATCACCACATTCGCCTCCGTGTGCTTCTCTTAGCATGTCATGCACTTCTTCTTGGGCTAAGCACCTTGACAATGTTTTATCGTTCAAACGATGATATAATACTTCTTCTAGAAGTATGAACGAGTCAGCCCGCCTTTTGACCTGGGTGCGCATCTGTGGATCCTTAGGTAAGAACCCGTATTTCAGATAATTTGTGAATGGTCTTCGCCAATCTTCCTCTTTTGTGATTTCAAAGCAACAAACTGGGCTTGCGTTCTCAATATTTTCGGCTACTGCAAGGGATAGCAATATTCTTCTTTCTTCTATGGTAACTTGAAGTGGGCTGCCCCCTGGGTGCGCGACAGCTACAGCCAGGTTGGCTAATGAAATTGCGTCGGGTAGCCTAACACGACACCCTACGCATACGCGTGCGGAAGCTTGAGGAGAAACTAGAATTATAGCTAAACCAATAGGAGGGGGGTGAATAGGACCTTATCAAAATTCTTTTCGCCTACTTACACAATCTAACAAATTAAACAACGTAAGCGATAACACTTTCGGCTTCCAAGCCTAAGTGGGTCCAATTAAAAGACTAGTAAATGATAAGAGCAATCAGCAACCTAGTCTAAACAACTCATGTGGACTATAGAGGATGGATCAAGAAATGCTCAAGTCAACATGAGGTAGTGAAAGTAGATCTTGTGAGTGTGTGTGTGCTTATCAAGTGTCTAGCATACATTCCTAACTAAGCATTCATAATTAACCAATTAAACACAATGCATAAAGAGAAATGTGCTCAAGAACAATCACAAACACAAGGATGTATAGTGGTTCGACTACTTGTCTACTCCACTCCCGGTTCAAGTACTCAACCCCTTTGAGCACACCGGCATTCACTGGGGAGTTTAAATCTGGTTCCTCCCAACCAAGGTGTTTTAAATGGAATCCACCCAACCGGGGAGTTTACAGGTTCCTCCCAACCTACACGTTTACACCCGTGTTGGTGGCTCCCCCTTGGAGACTTTGTTTTAGGCCCGACTAACGTGCCAAGGAACGGCTGACGTTCCTAGATTTTAGGCCCAACTAATAGGCCAAGGATCGGCTAACGACCCTAGGTCGAGTTTGTCAAACAAACTCTACACTCAACTCCCACAGGGAATTGAGTGGATGGACTCTTAACAAGACAACCTTACTTGTCGGATTGAGCCCCTTGTTGCGCCGTCTTGGGTTGCTTCTTCTCTCTCTCCCGTGCTTGAATTAGCTCCCCTTGTGCTCCCCCGATCGTTGACGCCGTTGCTTTGCCAAGGCTTCAGCTCCAAGATCAGCTACCTTGCATGTGATGCTCCATTGGAGATGTCCAAGGTGCTAGGGAATGGTGAAACCTCTACAAATGGTAGGAAATGGGTTTCCTAGAGGAATGCACCTAAATGGACTCCTAGGTAGTGTTTAGACAAAGGATTTAACTATCATCAAGGTGTCTAAACCCTAGGAATTAAGAGGGAACAAGTCCATTCTCAAGATGCCATTGAATGGCCCAAGCTTGTGATGAAAACACAAGGAGAATGACTTGCTTTAGGTTTGGGATAGAGCCTCTAATGATCTCTAGCAATGGTGGCTTCTATCTCCTCAAAATCCCCTCTCTTAGCTCAAAAACGAATCCCCCATCTTAAATAGATTTTCTTCCAACGGTAAAAAAACGGGCAGATTCGCGCATCTCCGATTGATCGGAGACCTATCCGATTGATCGGAGACAAGTCCGATTGATAGAAAATCTATCCAGTGAAGTCTCTGGAAGATATTCCGATTGATCGGAACACTGTCCGATTGATCGGACGGACCCCTTCCGATGGATCGGAAGACTGTCCGATTGATCGAAAATATGTCCAGTGGATTTTCAAGGTTGCTGGAAAAATTTCCGATTGATCGGAGCTTCTGTCCGATTGATCGGAGTCTTATCGGAGCCAACGTCCGATTGATCGGAGATCAATCGAAAACTGCTGTTTTGAGCTGTTTTGTTTACAGCAGCTTCCACCTCTTACATTAGTCTAACTTATCATGTTTTTCATGGAGTTCTAAGACTAATGATGATGACTAAGGGTATACCTAGTTGGTCTAAGTCATCTAAGAGGTTATGGGTTAGGTTTTGGTCAAGGTTAAGGCACACCAAGGCATCACTTTTACCTGTTTCTTCTTCCTTGATGCAGCAAGGCCACTTGAGTCTTCAGTCTTCATCTTCATTAAGCTCAACCGACACTAGACTCACTGACCTAAGTAATTGACAAACAAGGTGCACTAGTATGCCACAGAAAAGTGCACTAACAGCTAACGCATCTGCTTGGGAGTTTTCGGCTCTCGGGACACGCGACACTGTACTGTCCCGAAAATGGTCGAACAGGGCTCAGGCACGATGGTAAAGAGGAGATAGCTCTGGCTTGTGAACTTCATATTCCGTCATTAGTTGCCCTATAACCAGTCGAGAATCTCCGTAGACTTATAACGATCGGATCTGCATGTCTTGTGCCAGTTGTAGCCCGATGATGAGGGCTTGATATTCGACCTCATTGTTCGTGCATGACGGCACTATTGTGAATGAGTAAGGCAGTAGATTACCTTGAGGACTGATGAAGACTACACGACCCCTGATCTTGCGGCTCTGGAGGCTTCATTGAAGTACATTTGCCAGGACTTCGTAATCCCTATCATTATTGCTTGATCATCGGGAAGGTCACACTCCATCTCCATAGTATTTGGGACTGGATGAGCTACGAGGAAGTCGGTTATGGCTTGTTCCTTGATAACCTGAGACGGAAGATAAGTAATGTCGAATTCAGATAATAATAACACCCATTTAGCCAATCACTAGGACAACATAGGCCGATTCATCATAAACTTGATGGGGTCCACCCTGGAGATCAACGTTGTCTGGTGTGATAAATATTAGTGCCTCAAGTTCATCACAACAAATATTACAGCCAGGTATATCTTCTCTATCGGTGAGTAATTAAACTCAGCGCCGACGAGTGTACGACTCGGGTAATACAGAGCGTTCTCTTTCCATTCTTCATTCTTTTGGGCAAGCAGTGCCCCCAGTGAATTCTCTCCCACTGTTACATATAATATCAAGGGCTTCCCTTCAATTGGTGCCGCGAGAACTAGAGATTTCCCGAGTAGCTCCTTGGGAAACTTAAAAGTTTTCTGACATTCTTCATCCCATTTAAAGCGAACATCTTTCTTATTCAGACGGGAGAAAGGTTGACAACGGCCTGACAGGTTTAAGATGAACCATTACAGTTAAGTAACTCTTCCTTGGAAGCTCTTTTAAGTTCTTCGGAGGAGGCATCTCTCGTATCTCTTTAATCTTCGCAAGGTCGATTTCAATGCCCCGATGTCTGACTACGAACCCTAAAAATTTCCTAGAGGAGACCCTAAAGGTGCACTTTAACGGGTTCATGCCAAGGCTTTTCTTCCTTAACCTTTGAAATACCTGCTTCAAGTGTTCGCAATGTTGCTGATGTCCTTCAGACCTCACTACTAGGTCATCAACGTAGCACTCCACATGCGTGTGCATCATGTCTTGAAAAATTACCTGCATCGCTCTCTGATATGTGGCGCTTGCATTCTTTAGCCCAAATGGCATTACCCGGTAACAAAATATCCCGAGGGAGGTACGAAATGCCGTGGATTCTTCATCTTCTGGAGCCATCCGGATCTTAGTATATCCCGAGTAATCGTCTATGAAGGACATCACCGTGTACGCTGACGTGCTGTCAATCAGAAGTTCCATGATAAGTAAAGGAAAGTCATACTTGGGACAAGCTTCATTCAGATTGCAGAAGTCAACGCATACTCGGATCTGGCTGTTCTTCTTCTTTACGGGCATTACGTTCAAGATCCATTTAAGACACTAAACTTCCCTGATAAATCCCGCTTGAAACAACTTCTTCACCTCCTCTTTTATTTTTGGGACGATGTTGGGATGGAAGCGCCTCTGTGGCTGTTTGACCGACCTCTTCTCCTTCGCAATATTCAGCTTGTGCATCGCAATTGCCAGGTTCAGTCCTGGCATCTTGGAATAGGTCCACTCGAACACATCTTTGTTCTCCTTTATAGTTGAATGTAGCTCTCCCTCTCTTCTTTTGGGATGTTCTTGCTGATATAAGTGTTCCTTGGCTATTCGGGGGTCCCTAGATTAACTTCCTGTAGTTCATCTATCGTGGGCTGACCTCCATCTTCAATCTGCTCTAGTGCGGCGCTCGATTATACAACTTCACTTGGCCTGACTGTTCTCGCTTCTTCCACATGGATGATTTTTACCATGTTGACATGACTGATTTCACATCTTGCCCCCAGGGCTTCTTTTCCTCTATATACTCTTGTCTTCTCTTCAAAGGGCGCTAGCATGCCTTTTCGAGCCGGTGGCTCTGAACAAACGAAGCCCATATTCCTCATGATATGCCTGCTGGCCGTACTGTATCTTTCTTCTTCAATGGATCGCGCCTCTACTGGCGTTCACTTGGGATTGTCCTTAAGCTGCAACGGATTGTAGGGTCCTGCATGAAATCTTATCTCATGACTGGCTCCCATCATCGGCGGTACATAGAACTGGCTCAGAGCCTTAGGGAATGCACAAATCCTCTCAACCTTCGGTACTGGCATATTGAAGTTGGATTGTAATAAGCTCATTTGCTGGCTTGTCATCAGCTCCAACACTGACTATCTTGCTTTTTAGAGGTGTTTTGAGACCAGATAAAACTTCTTTCGGCGTGAAGGGTTTTCTTTACGAACCAGCGTCGACTCAGCGGTCACCTGCGAAGCTCTGTCTTCTTGTCTTAGACCTTCACCCTGAGACTTTGCCCCTGTGTAGCCTCTGTCAGCTCACTGACTTTCTCGGTTGCTTCAACTCCATCATTCTCTTGATAATATTGTACATCTACCAGGAAAGATTCAGCAACAGAGTACGGCCTCGAGTCTTTTGCCACTCTATACTAGATGGCTTCCCTATTATATTTGAAGCATTGGCGATACGTGTAAATGCTAAGCATAAAATGTGAGTGCTAAGCACATTATAGTTGTCAAATTTCGTAGATAATAGTATAGTGCATGAGGTTGTGTGAGCAAGCCAAGTTCTTTGAGAAAACAAGAGTCAACCTCAACAAACATATCAAGATCAAGACTATCGACTCTACAACATAAGTTGCGGCAAAGCTTCAAAGATAAACCATATATGCCAAAGGTAATATTGACCATAGGGATGACCCTAGGTTAGGTGATTTCATATGACTTTTAAGTTAATCACTCTAATATCTTTTAAAGTCATATTTCTGGGAAATTCGGCTAGCCTAACCCCGTATTCGATCAACCCAAGAATCTTCGGCCAACCTGGGAACTCCGATCAAGTTTCTAGCAAGCGTAATTGAAAAATTCAGAAGATGTTTGGTCAGTCCAACCTTGTGTTTGGCCAACCAAATAGGATTCAGTCAGCCCAAAAATGTTTAGTCAAGTTTTCATATTTGAAACTGATTTCGAACCCGAAACTCAGGTAGTCGAAGTTTGTATAAATTCTTATCCCGCGAAATCTAATAGCCGTTGGGATAAAATGGTTGAATCTTAAATCAGCCAAAGGCAAACTTAGGTTAGCTGAAGACCTAACTTTTTTTTATATAAATGGGGCTTTCTTCTCTCTATTTTTCATCAAGAAAAAGCACGAAAATACTCCATCTCTCTGGTGGGAAAGCCGTCCATTATTGTCTAGCTATCTGATCTTAATTTCTAGTTTATTTTATAGTTATCTCAGTTCTCTTCCCATTTAATTTGATTGTGTAAAGAGAAGATCATTCTCATACTTGAGATAAGAGAACTGAAATTACAGCTTTGAGGAAAACCTTTTTAGAAATCCCTAAATTCATCTTGTTTGAGCTATAGTGATTTATCTTCTTCAAAGATCGGATCGCTACACCACTAAAGCTTCATCTCTGTTAAGCTTCATCATCTTCTACAAGAAGAATGATGATATATTTCCATTTTTTAGTTTTATTTGAGATAGCCCATGAAAATCTCAAATCAGGTTATTAGTGATTAGCCTGTGAAAATCACTTAAGGTTAATGATTAGCCTGTGAAAATCACTTGAGGTTTTGTTGTGATAAGCCTGTGAAAATCACAATCTCTATATCAAGTTTTAAAGGTGAACCTGTAAAAACTTTTATATAATGGAAAGTCAAAATTACTTGGGAGTGGAGTAGGTGCAAGTTGTTTAAGCACCGAACCATTATAACTCTCTGTGTCATGGTGATTGTTTAATATTTTATCTTCTTATGTGCTTAATTGTTTATGAAACCTTAAATCATGACATAAGGTTGTCCTACTTGGATTTATATGTGATATAAGGTTGTCCTACTTAGTTTACTAAGTGGAAGGTTATACTACTTAATTTTTAAATGAAAGGTTGTCCTATGATTTAATCCAAGGATTCAAATTACTCTCTATTTGCTTATTTTCTTTCAGATTGGTTAGTTGTATATTTATTCTTATTAATATTATGATTAATACTTTGATTTATGTTAAGATTGCAAGAAGCAGAATTGAATTGAGTTGTCCTATTCACCCCCCCCCCCCCCCCCCCCAGGACATTTAGAGCTCCGTCTTTTTTAATACGTCGAAGGAATAATGCCATACTGGTGGAGCCATGGTTGTCCTAACAAAAGATTATATGTCATCATTGCATTGATCACTTAACAATTGACTTTAGTTCTCAACTCTTCTATTTCCAGCATAACGATGATGGACCCTAAGGCACACTAGCTGTCCTGATTGAACCCTTGAATAATCATAGCATTTGGGCGAAGTGTTGTCTGCCTGAAGACCAGATGCTACAATGTCTTCAGAGGCATAATGTTCACAGCGGATCCGTCGTCTAGCATGCATCTTCTGATCTCTATGTCTTGGATGAGACCTGTCACCATCAACAGGCGATTGTGGTTTGTTAAGCTGGTTGTTCTGTCTTCTTCGGAAAATGTGATCATGGATGATCGGTCGATCCGCATGACCTATTCCACGGGTGGGTTCTTTGTCCCTGTTATCTTCAACTCTTCCATCTCTGATTCAATCTCTACCATCACGGTTTCATGGACTTCTTAATCGAGCAGTGCATTATGCAACATTTCCCGATATTTCCTCGAAAGACATAAGGCATCATAGATGCCAAGTCGGTCTGGGACCTTCTTTAGATGAGACACCACATCATAAATCACCGGTGTCTTCTCTCGAGCGTGGTCTCGCTGGTTGGCTGTTGGCTCGTTGACCGCTTCTGCTTGTTCTCTTCCTCGAGGTGCTTCCAACGATTCTCCTATGATCACATTCGTTCTTCTAGGGTCCGGTCACCTTGGGAATTCCCTTTGTACTACCTGCTTTCTGGATCGCATGGCCACTATATTGACTTCTTCTCTTTCCAAAGATCAGTCTTTGTCACTAGCCTCCTGCCAAGTTGTTACAGAAATCATGGTGCACTGGACGGGTTGTGCACGCGATTGTTCTTGCTTAAAGTTTCTTCTTCTTCTATTCTTCATCTTATTCTCTCTTTCTAGGAGGCTTTTCATGTTCTCTAATATCTTCTTGCTGCTCATGAGCGTCCACGGCTCTTTTGGCTCTGGGAACGAATTTGTTGTCTAAACTTGAACTGGCATGGGGATATCGGATACTATTATCGCGGCGTTTCGAATGGTTTCTTCTGTCTTCATGTTGATGATGCCATCATTGATCATCCCCTAAATTCTTCCTTTTAAGATGAAGTAATCTTCAGTCCTTGTGGCTTGGTCACGCGATGATATTTACAGTAGTTGGGATGGTTGACCATTTTCGCTTCTTTTGGATGCTTAGATTCTGGCAACCTTATCAGCCTCTCTTCAACCAATTGTTCCATGATTAGGAGTTGTTCCATGATCAGGACCAGATCTTCCATGTCGAATGTATAGGGTCTATTCGCTCCTTCGCGTTCTTCTATTGTCGTGTATGTCTCTGAAAATCCTTACCTTTATCTTATATTGTTGTTACTGGTCTGGCTTCAACCTTGCACTCCGTGCTTGGACGTTTCTGGTCTTTCGAACCCTTTCCCTTACACGTAGTTGGACGCTATTATCCTTCCAAGTTCTCTCCTTGGCTTCTCTGCCTTGAATTGCGCTCTGAACGTGCGATTCCTCCTACCTTATGAGCTTTTGTAGCCAGGTCTCGAAACGTCGAGAAATTGTGCCCAGATAAGCCAAATGAAATCATCGCATCCATGGCCTGCATGCACATCTTGACCTGCTGGGGCTCACTAGGCAATTCTCAACATTGCGCTGCTATAGTTCCCCATCTGTTGATGAACTTCTTGACTAACTCTCCTTACCTCTGACGGACCAAGCTAAGTCTGTCGGCGAGACTTCTCGTTCAGTAGAGAAAAACTTAGAAATAAACTGCTCCTGCATCTGATCTCAAGACTTGACGGACCTTGCAGGCAGCGACATATACCATTGGAATGCCATACCCGTGAGCGCGAACTAAACAACCTAAGACAATACTGAGGGACTGTCGACTTGCCCAGCATCGTCATGAACTAAGTCATATGCTTCTCCAGTGACCCTCTGCTGTCGAATCGAGAGAAATCTGGACGCTTGAAGCTATGGGGAAATGGAATATCATCAACTTCGGGCAGGTATGACACCCGATAAACATATGTTCCTCTCTTCACCTTCTCTCTCTCTCTCTCTCTCCTAACATATTAGGTTCGAGACTGTCTAGGATAACTCTTCCCTCATAATGTGAGATGGTTGTGACAGCACGTGCTTGAACGTGACACTTCTCAGATGAGTCTGTTGTTCGGTAGCTATGGGCTCTTCCGCTGCCCCCTAAGATTCCTCCATTGACTATCGAGTGGGGATGGCTATACTTCTGGTTGCCCCTTAGGCAATTAAAGCCAGCAAGGCTTCCTTTATATCCCTCACTTCTCTAGTTGTATCCTCTTAAACTTGAATTATCTCATCTATTTGTTCTTGGATTAGAGGCAGCTCTGTGTCTCGCTCGCTCGTCTCCCCTTCGACAACCTGTACCATTGTGGCATGTACTCGCTGTAGCCTTGGCTTGGTCATGGCGGTCTCTATAGAGAATGTCTTCGTTGCTGTCTTAGCGGATTCTCGGACAACGAATTTATTCAGTACTCTGGTCGATTGTGCTGTCTTCGGCAAGATTGGGAAGTTGGCGGCGACGAAGGAGAACTCTTGCCTGGGTGATGGGTGGCTTTGTAGATATTGTGGGCCATGCTCATGTGGACTGGCCTCCATTGTTTCTTTGTGCTGGTCTGTGCCTTTGCCATCTTCATTCCAACTACAGCTATCTTTCAACCTTCGGTCTTCTTCAATGACCGGCGTTTCTATACGAGTTGCTAACCTGCTTCAGGGGTTATTGCTTCTAATGTCGTGAGATGAGGGAAGTAAAACCCTCTAGATGCCAGAAAGATCATTATAGTTGTCATTCATGCAGTGTTGATGGTTGGTTCTTTTGCTAAGGTTCTCTTTTCTCTCTCTGCACAGTCATACACGCATTAGAGTATTCTATAGCTTTGAAAAGAAGAAAAAATGCAACCTTACCAATTGCGATATAGCTCAATGACAAACAAAATGTACAAGTATGAACCGTATGCATGTTATGAGAAGTTTGTGCTATACTTTTGAAATACTTTAGAAATTCTTTTTTTTTTAGAAAACTTTTTATTGGAAACTTGAAATTCTTTTGCCTTAAAGATGAAGGGAAGAACATTCCCGTTGAGAGTCGCCGGTTTAGCACCTGTGAAGGCGCCGAACATTTCTCCTTGCAGTAACATTTCTTATGTATACATCAATGTCTGCAAATGATTTATCTTAGCCTGTTTCTTTACTCAGAAGTAACTAGAGATTCTGGGTTCGATCCCCAATAAAGTCGCCAATTTGTTAAAACTAGAAAATACTCAAGGCAGTTTTCTTGTGTTTCGTTGTTCTGGGGAATTTCTAAGTATAGAGACATTCATAGACAATCATAAGCATTCACAAAGTATACACAAGAAGAGATATCGCAAGGTAAATTTTATTCCAAAGATTCTGAGATCTTTTACATTCCAAGCTGTGATATTTGTCACAAGCCCTTAATTACATCAATGGTTGATCACCCTTGATTAAAAGGAAAAAGACTAACCCGCCAGGGATTATGGTCTTGAGTTCATGGTTGTAGAGACCTATTTATTTTCTTGTTGTGGACCGAGCCATGTTTTTTAGACAAGTCGGATGTCTATATCCCATTTTCTTTCGGGTTGTCCGAGTTCAAGGACTATTAGGATTTTTAATCAAGTGGTGCAACGCTGGGCCCTCTTTTCGTATTTTTATGACGAGTGACCACTAGAATACACGAACTACGACTGTTGGTCGATATGACCCAAGGCCCTCTTCTTGTATTTTTATGACGGGTGACCTTAAAAATGCGCAACTCGAAGCCCTCTTCTTGTATTTTTATGACGGGTGACGTCAAGATGGTACGAGTTAGAGCCCTCTTCCCGTATTTTTGTGACTGGTGACTGTGAGAAGACACATCGCAATAGCTTGATCAGCTCAACCGACAGATCCCATTGTAGATGGGTAGGGCATTGACTAGCTTTTGTAATGACAATCCATAGCAGGACATTTTGAGTATTGTTGGAACTCTTTTGATTTCGGTTTCTCGTGGTAACCATAGTCCCTTAAGTTTAGCCTCAGACCTTTATCCGGGATACATAAAGCTTGTATAGTACATGAATGAATACAAAGTAAACATATTCAATCTTGGAGTCCAGCGACTCGTCTTCGGAAACATTCTTTCCTCTTTATCGATGTGGAATAAGTTGTATCAAGCCAGGCTCCTTCGAGGATTTAAGTCTGACGGACCAGATCGCATATTTTCGAGGCCCGCAAATGGCTAAGTATTAGGTCTGATAGATGCCTATTTATGCCAATATTTGATAAATGATGGGGATTAATATCTCGTAAGTGCTTGATTTAGTTTCCTTATAGCATGAGGATGTTAAGTTTTCTTTGGCGCCAATGAGATTGCACTTAATTCTACTTAGCGTCAGTCAATCTTCGAGCCAACAGGGCACTTTCCAGGGCTGAAAATGACTAAGTACTGGGCCTGTTTACTACTTAATTAGGATATTCAGCAAATACTGATGATGATTATCTTTGAATAGTGATGGATTATGTTCACTAGGGTTGTAATGATGATAGATCCACTTTGGCGTTAATCAGATCACATTTAATTCTACTTGGCATCAGTCGATTTCTTAGCCAACAGGGCACTTCTCAAGGCTGAAAATGACTAAGTACTGGGCCTATTTACTGCTTTTAGGGTATTCAATGATTAGAAAAATGAATAATATTGACGCGGTGCATTATTACGGTGTTTCGGATCATGGAGAAACTAAGTTCCTCTCTTAGCGTCAGTCAAATTTTGCTTAATTTCACTTGCTTTTGGTCTACTTATGCTCTTACTAGGAGGATTTTCAAACTTAAAATTTTAGCTAAGTGATGGTCATTTCTGATTAAATCACTGATTCGGGCCGTTTAACATCAACCGTTGGAAGATCTAATCCGAGAGATGGATAGAGATTGACGATGTGTGTCTAGGAGGGGTAGTACGATGGAGAGGCTATGTTTATCGAAAGCGGGCCACACCACAGATTACTCGGGCACAACAGGACTATCCAGGCACATGTGCCCCCCCCCCCCCCCCCCCCCCCTCGGAGCATGTGTCCAAATTTGTAAAGATGAGAGAGGGAGTCCCCCTCCCGGGCGCATGTGCTACAGCTACTCCTGATGGGCGCTTGTTGCCTTGCAACTTGGCTAAATTTTCAAGTTTTTTTGCTATGGGGGAGTGGGTGCATGTCCCTTTTGCAAATTGTGGATTTTCATGTTTTCAGGCAGGCAATGGAGTGGGTGCATGTCCCTCTTGCAAATTGTGGATTTTCCACAACTTAATCGATTTTCTGAGTTTTCCGGCCAAGAGGAGGTGGGCGCATGTCTCTCTTGAAAGTGAAAATTTTTCACTACTTAGCCATTTTTCCAGGATTTCCTCCATCTCTCTCCCTCTGTATTTGAACTCTGGCGGGAAAATCTCTTTTCGACGAGGTGTTCCGGCGAGGAAATCGCTTTCCGACGAGGGGATTCAACGAAGGAAGATGGAGCGGGTGCATGTTACCTCTTACGTCACTCTGAGGTCGTCTATGGATGATGTTGCCTATGGTCATCAGGTCAACATGCTATTTATAGTAGTTTAATTAGGTCTGGGTCTGAGCAATCGGATATGGTGAGCGCATGTGTTTTTGGAGGGATTTTCAGGTGAATGTGCCGGGCGAATGTGATTGGCGTATGTGGTTGGCGCATGGGATTTCAGGCCGGGCGTATGTTGCCAAACTTGAACTTTTTCAGAGGATTTTCGAGAAGAAATGTCTTGGGTGCATGTGATTTTAGGGCTTCCACATGCCCCTCTTAAAAATACAAATTCTCCACTACTTAGAATATTTCTGGATTCTGCACTCTGCAAGAGAGAAATAGCTCCTAGACTTAGAATATTTCAGGATTTCAAACTCCGATGGGTGACCCTTCCAAGGACAGGTACCCTTTCGGGGACCGAAGTCACTAACACCAAGTCGCCTTTAAGCTCTTATCGATCTATCAAATGAACGAGATGGGGTGTGGAGGGCCAGATGTTGCAAACTTTGGTAGTTGCTTCCCAATTTGGAACCTCTAGTTGGCTCTTCGTATATGAACTTCGCTCCTGGAAGCGCACACATGAAAATATGCACCGCCCAACTTTTAAACTTGGTATTCAGGGCTTTTCGGGCATTTCGGATCATTTGACAGCAATACGCATGTCTAGTTTCCTTTCGAAATAGTATTTGTAAGCTTTCAGACCTTTTCGGTTAGCACCAAACAGGGGTAAAACGCATTTCGAGGGGCATAGATAAAATACGCACCGCACGATATTCGAACTTGGTAGTTAAGGGTTTTTGGGCATTCTAGATCATTTGGCGGCAATATGCTTGTCCAGTTCCACTTCAAAATAACATTCCTAGGTTTCAATTATGACTGCGCAGGTCACTTAAGGTTAGGGCTGTGCTGGCGTCAAATCACATTTTTTGGGTATTTTCCGACCCTGAAATTAATCCAGATCGTTGTAGATGGACCGCCACATGTTGTTTTATCATGGGTGCGAATTTGAGCCCCAACAGTACCTTAGACATATCTTGTTTTAGAATCAAGGGATGTAATCAACGGAATATAAAGAACTCAGGTTAATGAAATATTTGATGATGAATGTTCTTCCATCCAAGTTCTCTTTGTTATTTATTAGAATACAGATATTCTGATCCCCTAAATCACATTTTGATTTAACAAAATGGCGACTCCATTAGGGATCGAACCCAAAATATCTAGTTAGGTGATCTGGAATGCTTATCTCTAATGATAACATTAAAACAATTGTCATCAAAACAGTGTTGTGAAGGCGCCAAAATGGCACTTGTCGACGGGAACATTCCTCCCTTAATCTATAAAACAAGATATGATTTGAGTTAATTAAAGTAACTGACTGTAGTTTGTTTATCGTGAGGTACATTACTTTCTTACAAGCATCATGGCTCTTCCTCCTACTAAAATGGTCGTCTAGTACTTCACACCCAACGGGTTCGTCGTTTCCTATGGAATAAGGTCAAAACATCAACAAAGAAAGTACTGGAGAAAGTTAACTAATCCTCGAAACATTAAAGCTGAGAAGATCAGCAAGCAATTGCAAGTTGCAATGGGGGTGATTTCTACTTCACCTCTCATGAAGAAAACTGATGAAGAATGGACAATAGTGACATCTAGGAGGAGAAAGAACCAATCCCCTCCAACGAAAAGCCCTATTCCGTTGAAGGCGGTGAGAGGGCTGATCATACGGAACACAGCAAGATGTAACCCCGCTATAGATCTACCTCCGCTTTACCCAATGAAGTCTGATACTCTCTTCGTTCTGCAAGACTTTCTTGCACTTCCAAGCACGGCACGCTCGCACCAGCTCCATCGAAAATTCAGAAGGATAAAGGGAAAGTAGTTATGATAAACGAACCTTCCCCTATAACATCACCGACAACAAATTTTGTGGAAGCTTCTACATCGAAAATAGTGCGTTCTGAGTCAGCTAGTTTTGGATCAAGCAACGGCCCGCTCTCTTTGACATTGCTGATGATACTATATTCATTTTCTCCCCCGAAATCAGTCCCATCGAGAAGCAAGGAAGAAACAGTCTTTATAGCAAGAATTAGTAAGAATAATCCGCTTTCTACAGATGACTGTTTGGCTAAGATGGCACGTACATAAGCTTTCCTAATGAAAGAACCTTCGAGAGGCGTTAACGGCATTAACCTACAATGCCACTCAGGCTCACGTTCCCCCAATGAGGGCCACCACTAACAACAATGAACAATAAATGAAAGGATCGCAACCGCAAAGGGTTGGATCTCATGGATTCGTGCCCACTATCGTTAAGAAATCCGATAAATAGTTGCCAAAACTATCCACTTGGAAAGGAAACGAGATCATGGAGGCGGATTTCGACCAAACTCCGTATCCCCGTAGAATAGAAGATGTACCATTTCCGGCTAACTTCAACTACCCAAAATTTTAGAAATTTAACAGGGACGGCTTGCCGGACAAGCATTTAACGCATGTCATAACAACAATAGGAAATTTCTCTATGGTACCTCAGTATTGTTTGCAATTGTTTGGGTCATCGTTGACGAGGAATGCCTTTAAATGGTACTCGACCTTGGCTTCAAGATCTGTCTACACCTGGGACCAAATGCAAGACGTCTTTATGGCGAACTTTTTCTCCTCTAAAAGAAAGGTAAGTCTGATTGAACTAGTTATTTTTTTCCAAAGAGAAGCTGAGCTGGTTGAAAAATTCATCAGCCAGTGGAGAACCATGGGAGCGTCGTGCAAACAACTTCTAGGAGAAGGAGAACAGGTTGAATTTTGTTTAGGATGTAGGTGTTAGTGAACTTTTTGTGGCATACTAATGCATGTTATTTGTTAATCATGTGCGTCCATGTGTTGTAACGTTGTTGAGCCTTGGTAAGCTGAAGATCGAAGATTCAAGTGGACAAGAAGCATCAAGGAAGAAGAAACAAGTAAATAAGATTCCTTGGTGACCCTAACCCTTAGAACAAAAACAACCATAACATCTATATGACTTGAACCATATAATAAAACCCTTAGTCATTTTCATTAGCCTTAGAACACTTAGAAAAACATGATAATTAAGCTAATAAAAGAGGTATAAACTGTTATAAATAAACCAGCCCAAATAATAATTTTTTATTGGACTTCATTCCATCTAAGTTCAGTTTGATGGGTCTTCAATGCCATCGAAGACCAGTTCGATTTATCGAACATATGTCCAACAACATTTGTGAACTTTTTGGACAGTTTTTCAATCCATTGAACAACCCTTCAATCCATCGAAGTGGGTTGTTCGATGCCATCGAAATATGTTTCGATCCATCAAACTGGATATCTAGCAACTTCATACTCTCTAGACAATTTTTTTATCCATAGGATCTTTGATCCATCAAAGATACCTTTGATCCATCGAATGGTATTTCGATCCATCAAAGAATCGTGAATCTGCCCATTATTTTTACCGTTGGAGCTTCATTTATAAAAGATGGGGATTCAGTTTTTTTACTCAGTGGAGGGATTTTAGAGATTTAGAAGTCACCATCATTGCCAACACCATTAGGCTCTAATCTTAATCCATACAAATAATCTTCCTTGTGATTCATCATAAGAATGGAGCATTCAAAGCTCATTTAGAAGATGAACTTGTCCCTCTTGATCTCTAGAGTTTAGACCTTGAAACTGATAGTTAAATCATTGTCTAAACTATATAGAGAGATCCTTATAAGTGAAGTTCTCTAGGCAACCACTGTCTATTAGGTGTAGAGATTTCAAACCAACCTCCTAGCACCTTGGGCATCTCCATCGGAGCATCAAATGTAAGGTAGTTGATTTTGGAGCTAAAGCATTAGCGACACATCGGTATCATTGATTAGGGGAGCACATGGGAAGTTGTTGAAGCACGGGAGAGCGGAGATATAACAACCCAAGGCGGTGCATTAACGGGGCTCAAATTTAATAAGTAATGTTGTTAATTTGTAATGTCCAGCCACTCTCTTCCCGTGGGGAATTGAGTGTAGAGTTTGAATTGCAAAACCTGATAGGTTCGGTTGTAGGACCTGGGCCCGGTTGTAGGGCTAAAGTAAGTCTCTATGGGGAGCCTCTGATAGGAGTATACACTAGGTTCAATTGTAGGACCTTGGCTTGGTTATAGAGCCTAAAACCATTGAGGTTTGGTTGTAGGACCTTGGCTTATGTGTGAAGCTTAAATTGAGGTTCGGTTGAAGGACCTTGGCTCTTGAGTAAAGCCTATTGTCAAGTCTCTAAGGGGAGTCACCAACACAGGTGTGAATGTGGTCCACCAACATGGGTGCGTACATGTAGGTTTTTGAGCAGGACCCGGTCCTTGAGTAAGATTGTAAAGTTTGGAGGAACCTATTTAAAACTCCTAGGTTATGAGGTGAACCTGATTTGAAACCCTCATAGTGAGATCCGGTGTACTCAAGGAGTGAGTACGGCAATTGGGAGTGGAGTAGACAAGTAGTCGAACCACTATACATGCTTGTGTTTGTGATGTATTTGAGCACATTTCTTATTATGTATTGTATGTTTAATTATTTAATTATGAATGCTTAATTGGAATGTATGTTAAGCACTAGATAGGCACATTCACACGCAAAATGTATTTTCACTAGTTGTGTAGACTTAAGCTTATATGATTGTATCTCATATAGTCTACATAGGTTATATAGATTAGTTGCTTGATTAGTTAAATCATTAGTAATCTATGCATTTCAACTAGTTGATTAATAGTTATATCTTTGCTAGTTTATGTGATTGGACTCACTAAGGCTTGGAAGCCAAAGTATTCTTGCTTAATTAATTTAAATTGTTAAATTAATTAAGTAGGCGAAAAGAATTTCAAACTGTCCTAATCACCCCCCTTTTAAGACTTAGCGATAATTCTACTAGCTCCACCAAGCTTCAGCAAAGTGCATAGAGTGACAAGGTGTCATGTTAGACTACCCCACGCACTTTCAATTGGTATCAGAATAGGTTGATCTTCAATGACTTAACCATCTAGAGTAAGATCCGTAGGAGCTTTAGAATCATGTCTACCAAATATAAGAGCGTCATTAACTGACCACCATAATTTAACGGGTCCAACTATGCTTATTGGAAGGTTAGGATGTGGATTTTCTTATAATCCTTAGACTACATTGTTTGGGTAAGCATACAATGTGGATATTCCATACCCATGGAACAAGTGGTGGTTGATGGTAAAACTATTATCACTCCCAAAAATGATGAGAAATGGAGTGATGATAAGAGAGCTTGGTGTACGGCTAATGCCAAAGCTCTTAATGCGATTTTCTGTGTAGTTTTTCCAGATGAATTTCAACGAATTCTCACATGCCCAACTACAAAAGAAGCATGAGACATACTAGAGGTTACCCGTGAAGAAACTAGCACAGTAAAGTGCTCTAAGCTTCAGCTCTTAACTACTAAATTTGAAAATATTAAAATGAAAGAATCTGAAACTTTTATAGAGTTCTACACCCAATTGTCAGATATTTGCAACTCCATGTTTAGCTTAGGAGAAAGGGTTCCAGATGGGCGAATATGTAGGAAGATACTTAGGTCCCTCCTAGAGAAATTTAGCTCCAAAGTCATTACCTTAGAAGAGTGTAGAAACATAGATTCAATGAAAGTAGAAGAACTTATAGGTTCCCTACAAACTCATGAACTACACTTTAAAAGTCACTCTAAAAAGAAACACGCTGTCTTAAAGACCTCATATAAGCACTCCCATAGAAAAAATTATGAGTGAATCTGATGAAGAAGATAGTGATGAAGAAGATGAGAAAAAGAAATTTAATTGTCAATTTAAGAAATTCCTCAAAATGAATAAATGGAGAAGTTGTGACAAGAAGGACAAAAAGGCTGAAAAATATAAATGAAAATCAACAAAAAAAATGTCAAATATTATAACTGTGATAATTATGGTTATGTTGTCATAGATTGTCCGAAAAAGTCTAAAAGAAAAGGTAAAAAGGCTATGACAGCAACATGGGATGATACGGAGGAGTCCAAAAGTGTCCAAAAGTGAATCTAATGACTCTTCTAGTGATGGAGACGAAAAATCAATAAAAATTCTAATGAACTCCACCACTGCCTCTGTTTCCCCTAATCTGAGAGAGAATCCCGACTATTATCCTTTCTAGGAGAAGAAATTTCCAACCTCTCCCCATTTACTATTTTTATGAGGGAGTTGAGGAAATTATGTTATCCTTATAATGAACAAATTAGAAATAATTAGTAAGAGTAGTTAGAATCTGAATATTATAAGTAAATCTAAGGATTTTAACCTCATTTTATGCTTAGGGGCAAATCAAAATATTCAAGCCTCATTAGTCCTAGGAAGTTTTTAATGGTGGGTGTTCGATCAACCCTGTTTCCTATGGTATGGACTACTTGAGATTTAGATCTACTTCATTTTTGGGACTGACCTAAAATAAGCTGAAAAAACATATAGACAGAGTAGATGTACAAAAACAAAATATTAAGATGGGCATGCACATGTGCACTGACTAATGGTAAACTATGATACCTCAATGGGTTGCACATTTTAGGCATCTATTCATAAAATGTGTCATTCACCTTTTACAGTCATATGACACAGGACCATGATCATATATAATATCAAAATCGATGATTTTTCGCCTAAAAATTTAAGAATTTTATTATTTAGTGCATTTTTTTTCATAATATATACACGCAGTTCATTAATCACAAAAATGGATCACACTATCGGATGGATCTCACTGGAAAACCCTAAATCACTTTTGAGGTCATGGCCCACCCACAAATGGCTGATTAAGGCCATCAACTTAACATACATAATCTTGACTTAAGATGTAGCATGGGCTTTTAACTTAGCCCATCATGTTTTATGCTTAGGTGTAGGGCCCACAACTTCTGACCAGATCGCCTATGGACAACTTATGATGGTCCCCACAAAAAAAACTTCCTAGGGCTTAGCTGAGAGAGCACATGTGGGAGAGATCTCTCTGAATAGCACACATGGCATGCCTATGTTCGTATGAAGCCTATTTCACCAAAATCAAAACAAAACCCATCGAATACAATGAGATGCCAATATGTCAACTTGGCATGCAAGCGCCAGATCCTGGATGTTCATTAGGGTTGTAAATGGTCGGGTTCGGGGCGGGTTTAGCCAAAACCAGACCCGCCCATTTACTAAACGGGTCTGGGTCCAAATTTTAGACCCAGACCCTTTTACTAAATGGGTGGGTCCGGGTCGGGTCCAAGTCAACCCATCAGACCCATTTATAAATGGGTTTGGGTCTGGTAGAGGGAGATCCACCCAGACCCATTTATAAATGGGTCGGGTCTAATGGGTCGGGGTCTAGATCAAGTATACAAGCATTTTACAAGGCTTAAAACCGGGTCTGCATGGGTTTGGGCTGGACGGGTCCCTTGAAAGATAGACCAAACCCGCCCACTTACTAAATGGGTTCGGGTCGGGTTGGGTCGGGCCTAATATAAAGGAAACCAAACCCAGACCCGTTTAACAACTGGGTCTGTTCTTGGACCCAGACCCGTACCATTTAACAAATGGGTCGGGTCTGGGTCGGGTTCCAGGTACCCCATCGGGTCCGCTGACCCATTTACAGCCCTAATGTTCATAGTTGAGGTCGACCATGAACACTAACACGCTCTATTAAAATCAGTCCACTTCACTCATTGGGTGGGCCTCACCCATACCCAGAAAATGGACTGTTACCTCTTTTTTTTTTTTTTTTTAAACAGTCCATCTCTTCTGTGAGGTCCACCTAACAATCCCATGGAGGGTTGATCAGAAAAATTGGTCCAGGGCCATTCATGGTGGGCCTCACACAATGAATGTTCAGAATCCTACTTGGCACATGCAACTATATGGATTGCCATCAACTGAGCTTAATCTGGTCATCCATTGCAGCCAGGAGCTTTTCCAGTTTCTTTGAGTCTTCGACTGATTGGAGAAGCCATCTTCCATCTTCCTTATTTAATAAGCTCTCCATTCATTCCGGTATGGATCTTTCTACCACTTTATACGGCTTATAAGGGACTGATGACAGAGTGGCCCAACTGATGGACAGCTGAATGAAGAAAGAAGAAGAACTGGGCCTCGGGGTAAAACTGTTGGCCCAGCCTTTAAATAAAACTGCGAAAGCTAGCCCATAAACCTGGGCCCAAAACTGTTCATCTTCTCTAATCCATAGCAACAATGACGGTACAACAATCAATAGCAGAACCTTCCACCGGTATCTGCTGGACCACGAGGTGGCAATCTTTGGTATGGGCCATGTACACTCACAGAATGCTGGCGTGGCAACCAGTGGCCGAGGGCCCTACGGGAGAGAGAGAGAGAGAGAGAGAGAGAGAAAGGGATGCGGATTAGGTACTACCCAAGCCAGTGGGACAGGCAAGCATGCAGCACGTCCTTATTCTTTATTGGCGGAGAGCATATGTGACTGGCTTGTGTCAAGCTTGCTGATGTAGCAGGTCTCTTCTGACAATGTGCTTTCTACCAATATGTGCATGACACTTGTCCTTAGCTCTGCACAGGCTCATGTGGTACCTAATGTCGAAGAGAAAGTGCCTTAACATAATTAAAATTCAACGTAATGTATGGTATTATGCGGAGCACCAAAGCTTGTGTACTTGCCACACATTTATGGCCCCACCTGGAACTCTATAACATGATCCAAACCGTCTAGTCTGTAGATCTGCTCACAATGCCATGGATGGGCCATAGATTCCAGCACTAATAACTTAGGGTGGAGGTACATATTATATGTACACGCATCTCAGTACACATTACTCCTTTTGCAATGGGGCTACACCATGCAAGAAGCAGAAAAAGCTTTTTAATCAATGAACATCAGCTACATATTATCATAATGGCCGGTCTAAATATGCATGTGTAAGAATTATCATGAAACAATTTTATCCACACATATAAATACATACACCAGTGAATCTCAATAATTTAATGGATAAATATGTGCACATATATAGGACTGATGGCTCAATACAAGTTAACAATCTAATGAATAGATAGCTTGGTATATTAATACACATATACCAATTAGTGAGGTATACATTGAAGAAATCATATGGAGGTCTCATACTAACATTAAATAAGATAAACGAAATACACTTTTTCCTTTCTGGTTGACATTTATTTAGGTGCATTTGGCTGTAGCAAATATTATAAAATTTCATAATATTTCATGGTTAGTCATTTTAATTTGGTGCAAACTATCATGATATTTCATGAAATTTGGTACAACCAAAGACACCCTTACTGAAGTGGGCATGATATAAGAAGCCTTCATTGCTCTCCCAACAATAATGTGGAACGTTTGATTAGTTACATGGTTCACCAAAGAAAAATTCTCATCCCCATTGGCACATCTTGGCATGTGTCAATGTATGTTATTTTGGTCTCATGAGGTGGGCCACTTGAACGTGTGACAAGCTTGATCGCACTGACTGACACACTGAGCTGAGCAAGCCTTAAAACAAGAAGAAGATGATGCAACCACATGTAGTGAGACCAACACTACCAATAACCAAATCAAGTAAATGGTTAGGGTCTTATTACTCATCTCTCTTTTCTTTTCTTTTCTTTTCTTCCTTTCTGGTTTCTGCCTCACAAAATCAGATTCTTGGATGTAAAAGAGAAGGATCGAGATGGATTTATTATAGGCTTTGTTGTGCCCAAAATAGAGAAGGGCTCGTTTCCTTTGTGGGGTGGTTATTGACCGTTGAAAATGAAGCGGGCTGCATTCAGTCAAACCCATGTTTTGCTCCTAGAAGAGATAACCATTGATACTCCCGCAAGGTTAGCCGGATCCACTACAAAGCTCTGTAAGTTAAGCTTAACCTACAAAGCTATTCTTGGGCCCACTGTGATGTGGCCAATGACATCCACACCGTCCATCATGTGTGCCCCTAGCCCCCACGCTTTCTCCTTAAAGATCAGGTTGATCCAAGACTCAGTTGGTCGATCGATCCAATGAGGATGCCCACCCACCATCCAGTCCATTTAGAAGACGTGTAAGATAAGGATAAATGGACAACCAAACAATCAGGTCATTCCAAAACTTAGTTGCACTAAGGGCTGTCAACGGGATGGGCCTGAGGTTGGCTTTGGCCTGGACTTTGAACTTTTCAGTCGGATCTATTAAAAAAAAAATTGATTTTGCCTGGCCTGAGTCTGCCCCATTGGCAGTTCTATGCACCAAGGAGAACACCAGGGCCAGATATGATGGACGGATTGGATGTAGTGAAAACATCATGGTGGGCCCCACACGTGAATTTGTTGGCTAAGCTTATCCAGCAAAGCCTTGTAGTGGATCCTTGGTCATCCACGCAACCACCGTAGGGAAGGGATGGCATTCCCTGCATCAGTCAACACCACACAAGTCTCGACCTTAATTAACGCACATTAATTCCGTTCCATTGAGGGCATTTCCTGACATGCATTCCCCCCAGGAAGGGATAGCAACTTTGGTGAGACCCCGGAACCAGCATTGTGGGTGAGACCCCAACTGTAGGGCCCATTTTGATGTATGCACTGTACATCCACCACGTTTATCTGTTTTTTCAGCTTCTTTTAGGATGCGGTCCCAAAAATGAAGCCCATAAAGTTTCAGGTAAAACACACCACAGGAAACAACGGTCTTGATCTCCCACCATTAAAGGCTTCCTAGCATCCTTGAGCTAGGTCAAAGAAGGAGAGTCAAAAGTCATGGGACAAAGTCAAAATAGTAGAATCTGTAAACATGGGGCCTCGGGATGTCAGGTGTACGGCCAAGGCCCGCCATGGAGCCAACATATGCTGAATAGTGGTTGGGCCTAAATGGTTGGGATTCCAGTTTAATATCCGTGGAAGATAGGAGGCTGATATGTATATATGATTAAATAATTTAAGAAATATTCCTTAGATTTGCTTTTATTATTTTTAGCTAGTTGTCACCTTAGGTAAATTAGATTTATTTGAAATCATGAGACCATTGCATTAAAATTGATATAATATGTGTAGTAGTTCTTTTTTACATTATTAAGCTTCTCACTAAATAAAGCAATTGGCTTTCCTTCCTAACATAGCACCTTGCCAATATAAATATTCACTTATTGTTGTTTTCCGCTTCAAAGACTTTGTTGAAGTTTGGAAGTGCAACATGAAGCCTCTGTCATCTTTCTTTTTTATAGTATTGAAGCCTCGGCACCCCACTTTAATCCATTAGAACTTTCATCCACGTATATAATCGTAATAGGTGCAGTAATGGTATCGAAATTTCATATAAATCTACCGTAAAATGCTACCAAGTTGGGGTAAGAACAGACCTTCAAAAGGGTTTGTAAGGCATGCCACTCCACAATGGCCTAATTTTTTTTTCTTGATCAACCTTATGTTGTGGAAAAAATCCATAAATATTGATGCAGACAAAGTAAAACTACAAAAGAAAAGAGCTAAATAGAAAACCCAAAAGCCACAGCAAAAACAAGAGACAAGAGGCATAAAAATTTATATGATTCTACTGCCTATGTCTATGGGACAACAACATGAAGCTTTCTTTTTTACCAATAGAGAAATTAGAAATATAAGGATTACTTCCGGCTTCCCACTCTTCTACCGTACAAAAAATCTCTTATTAACGAATACCTCAAAAGAATGATGCCCTCTTTCTACCTGTGCCCCTTCTTATAAAGACCACACTAATGGAGAGAGCATTGGTTGAAGCAGGATTCACTATACACCCAAAAATAAGGGGAGGGGAGAAGTTTCTATTTATTATTCTTTGTACTAGGGAAATAAATAAGATGAGAGTGTTAGTGCACTTTTTTGTACATACTGGTGTACCTTATTTCTCAATCGCGCGCGTCCATGTGTTGTAGTATCGGTTGAGCCTTCGTAAGCTGAAAACTGAAGATGCAAGTGGGCAAGTATCATTAAGGAAGAAGAACACGTAAACAAAATGCCTTGGTGACCCTAACCCTTAGAACCAAATCAACCCTAAACCTCTAGATGACTTGGTGTTCGCTCGCCTCAAGTGTAAGGCTGCGATGTAGTAATAAATCTCGGTAAGATCGAGGTCGATCCACAGGGAAAGAAGTAAAAAATTCCAAGTACTCTAATAACTAGAATCTAAGAAGTTTAAGAGAGTAGTTTTTCACATGAAATAGGAAAATCTGAAAATAAGAAGAACTAGAGCATCAAGGATCCACTTGTAGTGGTCCAATGCCAATCCATTCATCCAAGTACAACACAATTAGAATCAAAGTCCTATCTCTCATCTAATTGGAAGATATAACATTCAAGCACAAACAATCCCACTTAAATCTGAAAATTAGATTTCTAGTTCTAATGAAGCACATAGAACTTGAACTTGTAGCCTTCGGAGTAACAGCCATGCCTATGGACTATGGCATGCTCAAGGGTTACTACAATTCTAATTCAAACAACCCAATCATGGTAATCTTAGAGAATTGCAAGGAACTCATGTCCGGAGCACACAAACTCTCACAAAACTTCTAAAAAACCAAACTTTATTCAAACTAGAACTTCAAAATCCAAAATTAAGAAAAGGGTACTTGAAATAAAAGAATTAAAGCATTGGAACCAACTACAAATTTCACCTCTAACTCTAGCTAAGAGGTTAGCTAAGGAAAAACATAATAAAACTGGAGGAGGCTAGGTAGCCTCCTAGGACTTGAACTCCTTGCTTCCCACGTCCTTGGTTGATTTGGAATAGAAGAGAGCACCTCCTTTTATAGTGCAGCAATAGTACAGCAACATAGCAGAATTTGTTTCGCCTGGTACGGCTTAACCAATGGTCAGATTGCCTTCAAATTTGGTTTATAGCTTCCTTGTAATGTGATCTTCCTCATAGATGATTTAGATTTCCAAGATTATCCTCTGAATGGGCCCACAAATCACATCACCGACCGCCTCTCAAAATCGTGCACTTTGGGTACCTTCAGAACCAGTCATCTTGCTTTCAACACCCTGGAGTGTACAGAGGTCGGATTGATCTCAAATTTTGAACATTGGTAGAAAACTTCCTCCTCTACATGATGGATGGATTAGATTGTCCAAAACAACCCCAGAATATGGTCCGAAAATTAGAACACTCAGCCCTTTTATAAACTCTGCGCAGTTGGATCTTTCTGGATGGTCCATCTTTCTTCAACCGGTACGATCAAACCACACATCCTTTTGATCTGAAACTTTTGTGGTTATTCATATATGGATGTGGTCTAAAAGATGGTCAAAGTAGATTCTTCATATCATCAATGATGAGTCCTCTGGACCGGCCCAGAGTTGAACAGCGAAATCTGGAACTTTCTGGACAGTTCGTATTGTTTTGGCCACCACAGGTCAATCCGTAGCTCCGATCGACACGAAACCACTTGGGTTAGTTCGGCGTCGAGCTCCTCTTCGACATTGATGTGTTGGATTTTCAAATATCATCAAGATCAACCCATAAAACTGGTCCGAAAAATCAGGTGCGGGAATACATTGCTGTTTTAGAATATGGAATCTGAAACTTGCATGGCCGACCGGTCGGACAGGGCTGGCCGATCGGTCATGACCGGTCAGGCCCTCTTTGGCATTACTCCAGCAAGCATGGCCGACCGGTCAAGACCGGTCGGGCTTCCTTGGCCGACCGGTCACGACCGGTCGGTCTCTTTTTCTTCTTGTTTTCTTCCTTTCTTTCTTCTATTTTCTTCTTTCTTTGCTTCCTTCTTTCTTTGGTCCACCTTGGGCCTTCATCAAAGGCTCCAAATGGCCCCTTTTTGGTCTCTAATTGAGTGAAGTCCGCTCTCATTCCTATAATCACAAAACATGTGTTAGATGGGCCTTTAAATCATGAAAATCATGCAAACCATGTCATGTAATGGGCAATGCAATGTATAAATTGGAGGTTCAACACTTGGACCTAATAGTAAAACCCTTAGCCATCATCATTAGCCATGGATCATATAGAAAAACATGATATTAGGCTAATTAAAAAGGTGCACGTTGTTGTAAATAAAATAGCCCAGACAAGAGTTTTCAAGTGGTCTTCGATCAATCGATGTTCAGTTTCAATAGGATTTTGATCGATTAGAAAACCAGTTCGATCAACTGAACATATGTCCAGCAACATTGCTAAACTCTCTGAACAGTTTTTCGATCAATCGAACACATCACTTTGATCAATCAAAGTCAATGTTTCGATCAATCGGAGATTATTTCGATCAATCGAACTTAATGTCTAGCAACTGCATAAACTCTCTGGATATTTTTTCGGTCCATCAGAATAGGGGTTCCAATCAATCGAAGATACATTCAATCAATCGAAGTGTATCTCCGATCGATCAAAGATATATGAATCTGCCCATTTTTTACCATTGAAAATTTATCTATAAAAGCGGGAGAGTTCGTTTTTGGGCTTGAGAGATGAATTTTAGGGATAGTTTATCTATAAACTGCATAAAATTTATCTTCGTTTTTGGGCTTGAGAGATGAATAGGGATAGTTTTCTTCTCTCCTAATGTCTAGCAACTGCATAAAATTTATCTATAAAAGCGGGATAGTTTTTGGGCTTTAGAAGCCACCATTATTGAAGACCAGTAGGAGCTCTAATCATAACCCATCCAAGCCATTCTCTTTGTGATTCATCAAGCTTAGAGCATTTAAAGCTCAAATGAGAATGGTTTTGCTCTCTCTTAATTCGTAGGAGTTTAGATACTTTGATCATAGGTAGAACATTTGTCTAAACACCACCTAGGAATCCAATTAGGTGTATTCTTCTAGGTAACCCATTTCCTACTAATTGTAGAGGATTTACCACCTCCTAGGACCTTGAAATTGCGGTTTGCACCGCAATTGAGATAAGCTTGAAGGTATGCTATGTCCTAGAGGGGGGTGAATAAGACTTTTTACAAATTCCTTGTCAATTGAAAACTTTAGTGCATTCACAATCCAATTTACCATTAATAGTTGTTGAGCTCTTAATTGTGCATATTCTAATCCCAATTCATCACTCATTATGCATGGATTTTATGTTTAAAAACTATTCTAATGCATGGCTTTGTAATTGTAGGAATGAGAGCGGCTTTGCCCAATTGGTGATCAAAAGGGCACATTTAGGAGCCTTGGATGAAGACCCAAGGTGGGCCAAAGAAAGAAGAAACCAAAGAGAGGAAGGAGAGAAGAAAAGAAAGAAGAAAGAATGCAAAAAAGTGGTCCGACTGGTCGGCCAACAATTCTACTTTCTACAGAGGCTGCTGGACCAAACCAGACAGGTCTAGACCGGTCTTGACCGGTCGGCCAGCCCTATCCGACCGGTCTTGACCGGTCGGCCATGCAAATTCCAGATTTCAGATTGCAGACAGCAGGCCATTTCCATTTCTGGTTTTTCGGACAGGTTTTTTGGGCCCATCTTAATGATATTTGGAAATCCAACAAATCCATGTCGAAGAGGAGCTCGACGCCGAACTAACCCAAGTGGTTTCATGTCGATCGGAGCTACGGATTGATCGTGATGGCCAAAACAATACGAACTATCCAGAAAGTTTCAGATTCTTCCTACTCCACTCTGGGCCGGTCCAGGTGACTCATCATTGATGCTATGAAGAATCTACTTTAACCATCTTCTAGACCACATCCATATATGAATAACCACAAAGTTTCAGATCAAAAGGATGTGTGGTTTGATCGTACCGGTTGAAGAAAGATGGACCATCCAGAAAGATCCAACTGCACAGAGTTTATAAAAGCCCTAAGTGTTCTAATTTTTGGACCACATTCTGAGATTGTTTTGGACAATTTAATCTATCTATCATGTAGAGGAGGAAGTTTTCTACCAATGTTCAAAATTTGGGATCAATCCGACATCTGTACACTCCGGAGAGTTGAAAGCAAGATGACTGGTTCTAAAGGTACCCGAAGTGCGCGATTTTAAGAGGCGGTCGGTGATATGATTGGTGGGCCCATTCAGAGGATAATCTTGGAAATATAAATTATCTATGAGAAAGATCACATTACAAGGAAGCTACAAATCAATTTTGAAGGTAATCCGACCATTGGTTAAGCCGTACGAAGCGAAACAAGATATGTTACGTTGCGGTACTCTTGCTGCACTATAAAAGGAGGTGCTCTCTTCTATTCCAGGGCAACGAAGGACGTGGGGAGCAAGGAGTTCAAGTCATAGGAGGCTTCCTAGCCTCCTCCAGCTAGTTTTTCTTCCTTTTCTTAGTTTTAGTTTTATTTTTAATATGCTTTTCATTAGCTAATCTCTTAGCTAGAGCTAAGAGGTGAACCTTATAGTTTTCTTAGATTATTTAATTTGTTTTATTGGTTTTAAAGTTGGATTTCATGTTTATGAACAATGGTTTGAAGTTAATACAAGTTCCAAGTAGTTTTTCTTAGTCTTATGATGAATCATGGATGTTTGGGAGAATTGCTTGAGTTCTTAATGGTTGTGTGTTAGTCTAGACCTGTATGATCCGAGGAATTGGAGTACGCTCTAGTACTATGATCTTCATGTGGGAACTTCCTACCAAAGTTCTACTTTTATGGATTTCTGAAGTATGTTTGAGACTATGTATGTGATTTGAATCAAGTTCAAATCATACTCTAGCTTTGTCTTGTGACAGGACTTAATGATGGTTATGATTGTGAACTTAGTCTATTGGAATTGGGACTGACCTATGCAATTGAGTATGCTCGTCCTAGCTTGCATTGAGTGAATCATGTACATTGATCTTACATATGGCGGATTATTGGTTTTAACAGCTCTATCATCCGACTAGATAGATCTTAATTTCGATTCTAGTTGAGAAAGTGAGAAACCATAGCGAATTATGCATCTAAGGAGAGCTATAAGTGGATCATTGATGCTCTAGTTATCTTTCCATTATCAGATTTTCTATTTTATGTTCAAAACCAATTTCACAAACCTCTTTAGATTCTAGTTATTAGGATAATTTGCATTGTTTACTTCCTTCCCTGTGGATCGACCTCGGTCTTACCGAGATTATTACTACATCGTAATCCTACACTTGGGGAAGCGAACAATAGTCTAAGTAAATGCAAGTAAATAGATCACACAAGATCTTTCTAAATTATCAACTATATTTGTTCGCTCGCCTCAAGTGTAAGGCTGCGATGTAGTAATAAAACTCGGTAAGACCGAGGTCGATCCACAAGGAATTAGAAACAACTTTCAAACTGTTCCAGCAACTCAGTTTTGCAAGAAAATAGGATTCAATTTGGTAATTAAACTAAAACAGTAACTTAATGGAAAATCAGTAATTTAAAGTATTAAGGCATTCAAGGATCCACTTGTAGCAATCTCATAGTCAATCCAATCAATCCAAGTAGAGAATACAACTAGATTTGAAGTCCTATCTCTCATCTAGTTGGAAAATAAAGCATTCAAACACATTCAATTCTACCCAAGCTGAACTTCCAAGTTCTAGTCCCATTCAATCAATTTAGAATTCAAAATCATAGCCTTCGGAGTAACAGCCATGCCTATGGACTATGGCCTGCTCAAGGATTACTATAATTCGAATCTAAACAAATACAATATGATAATCTCAGAGAATTGCAAGGAATCCATGTCCGGAGCACATGAAATCTCATAAAACATCTCAAACTACCAACTTAAGAACTAGAATATGAAAAATCCAAACTTGAATTAAAAAGTACTTGAATTAACTTGAATCAAACATGAAATTAGCTACAAGTTTCACCTCTCAGCCTTAGCTGAGAGATTCTAGCCGAGCATTGTCATACTACAACTAGAACTCATAATAAAAAGCATAAAAACCAGAAAAATAGAAAATTGGAGGGTTGCAGACGCTCCACGACAGCTTCCTCTCTCTAGAACCACGTCCCTTAGCTTCTATTATACCCTAGGAAGAGCCCCTAGGTGTCCTTTTATAGTGGGGAAGCTCTGTTGCGTAAGAATCTTCTAGAACTTGCGTAAGGTTACGCACTGCGCAGAGAAAATCGGAGCCAGACTTGGAAATTTCTAATCTGGTCGCATTGTCGATTGATCGCTCAGACCGGCCGATTAATCGCTAGTTCAAATAACTATAAAAACTGCCTTTTTCGGATCTGGTGATTAATCGACTAGCTGAGAGATCAATCGGTCACTTCTGGCGATCAATCGATCAGTGTCCAGTGATCAATCGGAGGGTGCAAAAAGTGTTTAGAGAGTTTTTTCCAAATTTCTTAAAAATCTGCATTCTGGCGATTAATCTATGGGATGGGTGATCAATCGCTCAGGCTGGGCGATCAATCGCTCAAGTCTGTCGATCGATCGCAATTCTTCACTTCACTCCAGCAACAATTTTCTCAAATTTCTGCTGTGAGCGATCAATCGCTCAAGTCTGTCGATCAATCGCTCAAGCTGAGCGAGCAATCGACGGATCAATCTCTGGATCAATCTTCAGAAACTGCAACTTTCTGCATTTTGCTTTTATGGCCCGGCAGCTCTGCACTTCAGTTTTTCTGGCCCTGCCAGGTCTTTTAACATGATTTCTTCTGTGTTTTTCTTCTTCTCTCTTTGGTGTTCCTTCAACTTTCATCCAATTGTTCTAAATGGATCTTTTTAGTCTCCAATTGGGTGAATTCCGCTCTCATTCCTGAAATAAAAAATCATGCATTAAATGGGCCTTTTAAACATGAAAACCATGCATATAATGTGATGTAGTGGGCAATGTAATGTATAAATTGGAGGTTCAACACACCTCAACCAGCTTTTTGCTAGTCTCGAGCAAAACATGCGTGAAACAATTTCAAACCTCCAAACCAACTCTCCTCCAGAAACCATGTTTCTATCTATTCCAAGACATACAAGTATAAAATTTGGAGAAACTAGGTGAGAGAAATTGCAAACTTAAACTCTCAAAGCATAAGAAGTGTCTACATGAAATTCCTGCTGATTGATTGATAAATAGAAGAACTCGAACAATTTCAACCCAGTGTGCATAGTGAAAGTTCATCTCATGAGTCTTTGGGATTACCTTCTTCATAGATTAAGTAAACCAAGGATTTTAAGGTGCACAGAGCAACAACAAGCCTATGACAAGAATTTGCCTTACCGTTCTTCTGACAGCTTTCACACTACGTCCCATTTCCGGCTTTGGTTACGGTTCGACCATCCCCCGGTTGGTAATAGGTAGCCCTTTTTGGAATTTTTCACCATTTTTCCTTCATTCCCGATTTCATCCTTTCTTTTCCTTTTTCTTTTGATTTAGATAGGATTTTTAAAAATCCATATCTTTCGTTATTTTCCCATGGACAAGGATGGACAAAATACCCCGGCTTGGTTTCTCAACACCTCTAAATCAAAGTCTAGCTAATCCACAAATCACATAAACCGTTCAACTCATGAAAATCGTGTAATGTGAACTGGGTGTAAAAAGTGTTCAAATTTTCTATCAATCACAACAATAGGGGAGCTAACATATAAAACCATTATGTTGGGAGAAATTCAAGACTTACAACGTCGCACACTTCGTAACTCCTCTTCCTATACTCCTATCATCTCGAATGCATGGAAATAAGGTTTTCTAAAAGAGTTTTGAAATTTTAGAAAATTCAAAAAAAATTTGCGCATATGAAGCTCGAAATGTTGCAAACTGCTAGATGAGGAATTCACATCTCACCCCCCAACCAATTCTTGCATTGTCCTTAATGTAAAAAGATATGCAATGAGCATGAACATGAGAGCAATGGTAAAATATGAGAGTGAGAACAATAGTACCTAAGAGAGCGATTATGAAAGTCTACAACCCAACAACTAAAACCTACTAAAACAGTAAAACTAATTAAGACTAAACATAATCTACGGAAAGCAATAAAGATAACTAACCCGTCCTTATAAAAAGAGGATCTCCATCAGAGTAGGAGATCGATTATCATTATAACATCCAAAAGGACGAAGTTGAGCAGGATCATCAAGTGGTGTAACAAATTTTTCAGTAGAATTATCCACCATCCTGCTTTGGAAAGTACATTAGTGACATCGATCATTCTACCCCATTGAAAATCCTGCTGAAAAATTTCAGCGGGTTCTTCAACAAAATTGTCACATGTACTAGGAAAGGAGAATTTCATAGGGTGGAAATCATTGAATATGGATCTCCTTTCCTTCTTGTCTGGGCGAAAATTATTCAAGTATGGATCATCCCAGAAGTGTTCTTCGATTTGAACAAACCAAAGAGATGTAGAGACTTGTATTTCTTCTTCACAAGTCGATATGATCTCCACAAAATCAGATTTCACCGGTGCTTCCACAATTGATTTTTCAGTTTGGCATTTTGCGGAAGGAAGCTTTTTGGGCACCGGAGGGGTCTCCTTCAAAGCATGCACAATATCCTGAATCATGGGATCATCCCAATCTTCAAAATACGCTAAACACTCCTCTAGAGTGTAGGAGACTTCATCGGAGGAAGTGTTCAGATTTGGACCTTTCATGTTTTCCTCCTTCTCAGAATTTTATGTAGGTTGGAGTGGGTCCTCAACCTCCACACTTTCAAAAATTGGCCTCTCTGTAGGCAAGTCAAGCACCAATTCTTCCAAATCCTGCACAACAAATTTGTGTAAATAAAAAATTGGTGACTTGTCACTTGAATTTTCAGAAATTGACACTTCCAAGGTCTCAATAAAATGAGAATTAGATTCATCCTTAGAATGTGTCAAACATGTCCCCAAACTTTCAGGTAGATCATGTTAGAAAAACCTCCCATCATCCATGGATTCTATCATGTTTACCTCATGGGGGCCATCATTGTCGTCCCAATCCTCAAAGGGATCAAAGCTAACAACATCTAGAGGATCAAAATTCTGCCTCAAAGCGAACTCCTCTTCCACGATTGAATCAATCAAATCAACCTCGTGGACATCATCATCATCCCTATGCCTTTTGCCTAAGTGGAACACATTCACCTCTAACGTCATGTTCCCAAAGGACATTTGCATCACTCCATTCTGGCAATTTATGATTGCGTTTGATGTGGCGAGGAATGGGTGGCCTAATATCACCGATATTTGAGTGCTAGCATCCAAAACTGGTTGTGTCCAAGACGATAAAATCTACTGGATAGTAGAATTTATCAACTTAGACTAGAACATCCTCAACTATCCCCCTCGGTACACGGATAGATCTATCAGCGAGTTGCAATGTGGTTTTGGTGGGTTTTAATTCACCAAGACCCAATTGCTCATATACCGAGTATGGGATCAAGTTCACACTCGCTCCCAAATCTAGCAAGGCACGCTCAATCCGGTAGTCTCCAATGATACATGAGACGGTGAGACTACCGGGATCTTTGAATTTTGGGGGGGTCTTTTGAGTGAGAATGGCACTCACTTGCTCATTTAAGAAGGCCTTTTGCTGCACATTATATTTTCGTTTTGTTGTGCATAGGTCCTTTAGAAACTTGGCATAAGAGGGGATTTGTTTGATGGCGTCAAGCAAAGGGATGTTAATCTTGACTTGTCCGAAAATCTCTAGAATATCATGAGAGTTTGGAAGAGATTTTGGGGTAACCAATCTTGAAGGGAATGGTGCTACGGGCTTGTAAATGCGTTCCGGTTCTTGTGGGGCTAAGTTAGATCCATCCTCATCCTCAGAATTTACCGGATCATTAGGCTCATCGGCCTTCACCGGAATAGATTTGTCAATTTGTTTACCACTTTTAAGAGTGGTGATGGATTTGTCTTGCTCCATGTGTTGGTTGGGAGGATTAGGAATGCTCACTTCATGTACTTGCTTTGGATTGGGTTGAGGTTGGGCTGGAAAGGTCCCTTCCCTAGCATTCAAGCGTCCCTTAATCTCATCAACCGAGACTTTAAGCTCTTGGAACATTTGCTGATTTGTTTGATTGATTTACATTTGCCCTTGTATAAACGCTTTCAAGGTATCCTCCATTGAGAACTGAGGTGGGGCCATATTTTGCATGGGCAGCCCTCTTTGAGAGTTGGTAGGATTGCCTGTAGGAGCATTCTTCCAACTAAAATTTGGGCGGTTCTTCCAACTCTCATTGTACGTATTACCCACCGGTCCATTGAAAGGCCGTTGATACCCATATGTGGCATTTGCATGTTCATGTAATACCTCTTGAAATGCAGGAATTGTGGGACAATCTTGCGTAGCGTGTAAATCGGTGAGACAAATCCCACATATGGTTTCAATAGCTTCATTGGACTTTGAAACTCCACTTTTACTAAGTTCCATGGCCTCAACCTTCCTTGTGAGGTTGGCTATCCTTGCATTCACGTCGTCTTCCTCCTTGAGGATATAGATCCCTCCTTTCTCTTGAATAGGCTTGGGGTTATTGGGTTTATCCGAGGTATCCCAAGATTGGGCATTTTCAGCCAACATGTCCAAGTAACTCCAAGCCTCATCTGGATTTTTACTCATAAACTCGCCATTGCACATCATCTCTACAAATTGGCGCATATTGAAACTTAATCCATCATTGAAAAAATTTATAATTTGCCAACTCTCATAGCCATGATGTGGGCAAGCAAGTAGGAGGTCCTTAAATCTCTCCCAACATTAAAAAAAGATTCACCCTCTTTAGCCGAGAAATTCATTATGGCTCTTCGAAGGGTGTTCGTTTTATGAGCCGAGAAGAACTTTTTCAAGAATTCCCGGGTCATCTCAACCCACGACCCAATCGAATGTGGTCTAAGAGAGTGAAGCCAATCTTTGGCTCTTTCTTTCAATGAAAAGGGAAAAAGTTTAAGTCTAATGGTATCTTCTGAAACATTGGCGTACTGCAAGGTAGCCACCACTTCTTCAAATTCTTTCAAGTGTAGATATGGGCGGTTAGAGTTTAGCCCATGGAACTTTGGTAAGAGTTGAATTACACCCGGCTTTATGTCAATGTTTTCCCTGTTTGGTGGTAGAACCACACAAGAGAGTGTAATTGCACCGGCTGGTTGTAGGTAATCTCGCAATGATCTCAGTGGAGGAACATTATGTACCTCATTCTCTCATACTCCTTGATTTGCGTTTGTAGTTGCAGTAGGGGGTGGAGGATTCCTTAAAGGTGTTTGATCCATACTCCCCAAACTTTTACAATGCTCTTGGTAATTTTGGACTCATCTAGGACTGACAATGGTCCAACTAAACCACCTTCAGCTTGGAGACGATTTGAGTGGTTACGTTCCCAACGGGACATAAACCACTCAACAAAAACTACACTAGTCCTAAATCCTAGAAATCTGAAATTAATCTGAAAATAGAAAATCTGTAAAAAGCTAAAAGCTAAGTTAGAAAGGTATCACCTGATGCGCTTTTAACTAGAGAAGAAATCCTACAAAACCAAACAATTTGTTAGTTCTAGAAAAAAAAAATCAGAAAACTTATCTACTTCTACTTCTACAGCCACTAAAACAATTTGAAAACCGTTATCTAAGTTCCCCGGCAATGGCGCCAAAAACTTATTCGCTCGCCTCAATTGTAAGGCTGCGATGTAGTAATAAAACTCGGTAAGACCGAGGTCGATCCACAGGGAATTAGAAACAACTTCCAAACTGTTGCAGCAACTCAGTTTTGTAAGAAAATAGGATTCAATTTGGTAATTAAACTAAAACAGTAACTTAATGGAAAATCAGTAATTTAAAGTACTAAGGCATTCAAGGATCCACTTGTAGCAATCCCATGTGTAACACTCCGTATTTTTAGTATAAATTTATTTATTTATCAATTTATTTACATATTTATTTAATTATTTGACATTAAATAAACCCCACGTTTTAAGTAAACTAATTTCCCACGTTCCGTTTAGGCTGAAACTTTAGGAGAACTCTGTTAGACCCAAAATAACCGTACATGTCAAATTTCGGCCCTTAGATCATAGTACAAATGTCCCGATCAGAAAATAGCCAATAAATGGCCCACCTCAACTCAGAATTGTTCCACATTTGACGTCAACGGTTATTTTCATCTCACCGACCTATTGGACGGAGCAAAAAAAAACTTCGATCCATCATAGTGGACCCCACCTGTCAAGCCCGAGCGTTAGGCACGTTCCGTACGTAACTTACGTAAAGAGGTTTTTTTTTCTTCTCTTCCTTCTTCTTCGGCGAAGTTGTTACAACGTCCGTCCGCTGCCATATTGGTGACCCACACCATCCTCCAGGATGGGCCCCACAACCTAGATCCATTCCGCTCATTTGTTTTGTACTCCACCAAAACCCATGCCACCAAAGTTTTGCTACTTTTCTCGATCCATACGGCCTGCTACACTCTCACCATTAAAAGCCATTGCTTTCAAAAATGATATAGATCGGGGTCGTTCCTTTGCATGAGGGCCTGGGATTGAAACCACGACTTCTTATGGACCCTACCTTCCTCTTGGACGGTCTACATGAGACATAGGTCGTTAGAGGAGGACCCACTACTTTCCTTCTCCAATTAGGAAACCAATCCCATTTTACGTTGGGAAACCAATCCCATTTTACGTTGCATCTCCCAACCCCATTTTACGTTGCATCTCGGGGTTCCATATATGGCTCCCCCAGACGTCCTCTACTCTATAGAAAACCCTAAGAAAGAGAGAGAAAGATCGACAGTAGAGAGAAAGAGAGAGAAATCGAAAGTAAAGAGAGAGAGATCGTGGGAGGAGAGAGAGAGGAGAACCCACGTTCTCTTGTTGTTGCTTCTACGTTGCTATTCCTTTTCTTTCTGGATCTGCTGTTGAGAAGTGGTAAGTCACATCTATTTCCTAGATTTATCCCTACTCTCTAACCATAGATGGAGATCTAATCGTAGGCGATCATTTGTGAAGATGAGATCCTAACCATGTAATCTATGTTAAACATGTTAGGGTTGAACTTAGGAGGATTTTCACGACTCTAACAATATCTCGAATCTACCAATATTAGAGGTAAGGATTTCCTTCAAAGTATAGCCACAATAATATTAATTTATTTAACCATCTTATGCATAATATATGAAGTTTTTGCTACGTTGTTATATGTGATCTATGATTATTGAATCTTTCCATGTGAACATGAGTTGATGTATGGAATGCTTTAATAAAGTCTTGCTGAATTTTTATTTGATATGAACCATAATGTGTGATGTGTGTTTTGAAAGTGAAATCATGACATTATACATGCCTACATGAGATATATGTGAAGTTCATGCTTAAGAAATGATGTTTATATGCTTATGGTATGTATGATGAATAGAGTGTTATGTGATACGGGATTACTCATGCGGATGTTTAATCAGTGGAAGCTCTTTGTCCCATAAGTAATATAATTGTACGTTAAAGAGGATTGAACCATGAGGATTGTGTTGAATGGAACAATTTGACAAAGCCATATGAATGTATTGTTGGTCAGTTGCCAACGGATCTAAAAGTAAATGTTTGAGATGAATCCTTAAGAAATTGTCGATATTTGCATGCCATGTGCTTTGTCTTGACTATGATGTGTACGTCCTTTCACGGTTGGCCCCCGTTAAAGGGAAACGACTATTCTACGTTATGATGAACCGTGGGATGGGGTAAAGAGCGACTGTTGATCTTAAACATCATTAAATTGACTGTATGTTAAACTACTTAAATAAATATGAAACTAATCATGCATGCACGGGACCCGACTTGGTGGGTCAGCCCTGCGGGCGCTACGGCGCTAGCTTATGGTAGAGTGGTGGGTTGCTATCACCTCCATTGGCTGGGTTTGTTGACATGAAGTTGTGGAATTACCTGCTTCATCGTGGACTCTGGTGACTAGTGACTAGTGAGAAGAGTTGGATTAAGTCCCGTCTCATTAGTCAGGGTGCCTTAGCCAGAGCATGCATATCATGCATTGCATTAAAACAAGATTTTTCATGTGTGTTTTGAATTGTGTATGCTCTTTGTGTTTAAATATTGTTGTACTATTCTTGGTGGGCGACCCCTTACTGAGTTGATCGCGAGCAACTCACATCCTTCTGGGACGGTGTCTTTAAAACACCATTCCAGACATTGCAGGTAACGATCCAGTAGATGAGGCCGATTTACAAGGTGAGGAGTATGAAGGCTCATGGCAGCAAATGGCAGACGACGAAGCCGAAGTAGCATGAAGATGTTTTTTATTATTTCATAATTAGAGTTTTGATTTCCCTTGATTATATGCAATAAGTCTCTCAGAGGGACACTAGCTAAAACATTGATTTGGACATGATTTCTTTTCATACATTTGATTGAGAATCTAGATGTAGAAAGTTATGGAATAAGAACATTAATTTTCCGTCGTTATGATATGAATGCCACACATGTATGTGTTTATGGGTGAATGTGTGAAAACGCAACCCTAACATATATGAGTAAACACTCAAAAATTTGGCCAATCGTGTCATCCACGAGAGTCTAAATTTTGGGGCGTTACAAGTTGGTATCAGAGCATAAAACGGGACCTTGGGCGTGACCCAACCCATCGCATAATGAATTCACCTTAGGAATTAAGCCCCTGAAACTAGTGATAAATTAAATCTAGGAACGCCCACGAATGGTTGTATGAAGTGATCAAACGTAGAAACCCGCCACACCTAGGTTTCCCTTGGAATCAATAGGGTAGCCGTTGGACGTAGAGATGTGAGTTTAGGGTCTTGTGAGGAGAACCCCCACCTAGCATTTATTTTTGGAGCTCTTATTCATTCCCCATACTTATCTCAGCACACCCGCTGAATAGAATAGTGTAACTCTATCGGAAAACACAAGTTTGTAATTTTTCCATGATTTTCGCCCTTAGGACAGATTGTTCGACCTATATGTAATGCAACAGTTATAGACGGACATCCAGAGATTATAAAAAATTTTCAATTTTATTTTTAGACTTATAACTCAACCTAGAATACCTCTGTAAAATTTCAGATCAGTTGGACGAACACAAAAATCAGAAAAATTCCGTTAATGGGCGAGATCCTGCAAAAATCAGTGCTGATCTGCAGCAATTTTTGAGGTAACAGCGGTCAGAACTCTAGTTTACATTCCGAATTTTAATCTGAAAAAAATTTGGGATGTTCCTCACCTAATATAATATCTATGTTTCAAATTTCAGAGGAAACGGACACCTAGGTCGAAAGATAAAATTCTGGGAGTGCAATCAGGTGCTGCACATCAGATTCGTGAACCTTACCATAGGTGAGCCCTGAAACCTCCTCATCTTAGTTCGTAGATACTGAATACCACTCCAGAACCCTTACCTAACTCTATGAATGATTATTTTTCAGTTGGTGATGGCTCCAAAAAAGAAGAAGAGTGTAAAGTCTATCCCCACAACTACTTTCCGACAGGAACCACCATCTGAGGACGATGCCTCACCTCCTCCAACCGGCCCACAACCTTGGGAAGCCATATTTGGAGCTTTCGACCGGCTAACAGGCATGATGCACCAACAGCAAATACAACAGCAAGAACAAGCTAGACACCAGTTCCTTTTGGAAAGACTCGTGACTTTAATGACACCGGGCCAAACCTCGACTCAAGTGCCACCTACACCTCAGAATCAGCCAGAGGCCCAAGTACCACCTGTAACATCAAATCAAGCACCACCTATACCTCAGGATCGCCCAGAGGCCCGAACACCACCCCCAGCACCCAATCAAGCGCCACCTGTGATGCAGCCTAGATTTGCCCTACCAGAAGAAACTATATTGATAGAAAAGTTTATGAAGCTGCGTCCAGAGCCATTCGTTGGTAGCCCTGAACCGACCAAAGCAGACTACTGGATTAAACAGATGGCAAAGAAGCTAGACACCATGGCATGCCCCCTCCATCAAAGAGTCACGTTAGCTGCCTACATGTTAGAAGGACCTGCTCATGTATGGTGGGAAGCGACTAAGAGATGGGCCCCAGCAGATTATCAGTGGACATGGGAGACCTTTCGTGTCAAATTCCATGACAAGTACTTTCCTGAAGCCTATCGAAAGGAAAAGATGACTGAATTCTTTAAGTTAGAACAAGGAAGCATGACTGTAGCCCAATACGAAGACAAGTTTGCAGAATTGGCAAGTTATATGCCTAAAGCAGTGGAAGATCCAGAATATAAGATTCATAAATTTCAAGAGGGATTAAGGCCAAGCATCCGGTCCAAGATTAGTATACTAAAACTCCAATCGTACGAAGAAATTGTGGACCGTGCTATGCTAGCAGAGAAGGACACTGAACGTTACTTACAACATCGTAATCAAGTCAGGCCAGCAACACTAAAGAACAGGGTACCACCAAGTATCCCACCTATTCCTGAGAAGAGACTCAAGCCAGCGTATCATCAGAACAATGTGCCTGAACAACGTCAGACTCAAGAGAAGAGAGGCTGCTTTTATTGTGGGAAGCTAGGACATCAGATCGCGGACTGTTATAAGAAGATAGCAAATGAAAAGAAGGCAGCTTCGCGTGGGGATAACCGAACTCAACGACCTCAGCAAACACCAAACCCACCACAACTTGCTCGTCCTCCAGCGCAGAGAAAAGAGACATCGGGCTCGAATCAGAGGAATCAAGGCCGTCTTTTCGCCATGGCACCGCCGGACAATGTGGAAGAAGAACCTCGAGCCGTCGAAGGTACAATTTACATTCATGACGTTCCTGCTGTGATTTTATTCGATAGTGGCGCATCTATTAGCTTTATCTCTACATCTATGCTAGCACAATTAAACCTTCGGATTGATCGCTTAGACGAATCAGTTGTAGTAGCTACACCCATAGGTCGAATTGTGGAATTGAGAAAGGTATGTCGAGAATGTCCTTCGACTATCGACGGGGTCACTTTCAAAGCCGATCTAGTGGTGATGAATATGAGAGCATTCGATGTGATTTTAGGTATGGACTGGCTTTCTAAACATTTTGTGAGCTTGGATTGCCACGCCAAGACTATCTCTCTAGCTCTCCCTGGCCGAGACCCATTAGTCTTCCAGGGCAAGAAGAGGAAGGAAGTGATTGAACGTTTGATGAGCATAATAGAAGAAGAGCAACCCGAGTTAACCGTTGATCGAATTCCTATAGTGGCAGAGTTTCCAGAAGTTTTTCAGAATATTCCCGGGTTGCCTCCTGAGCGTGAGGTAGACTTCGCTATTGATCTCATGCCTGGCACGTCTCCAATAGCTTTACCTGTATATCGGATGGCACCAGTAGAATTGCAAGAACCGAAGGTACAGTTAGAAGAACTCCTGGACCAAGGATTCATTCGCCCAAGTGTTTCACCCTGGGCTGCTCCTGTTCTATTTGTGCGAAAAAAGGACGGTTCACTTCGGCTGTGCGTAGATTATAGGAGGTTGAACCAGGCCACCATCAAGAATAAATACCCCTTACCGTGCATAGATGATCTGTTCGACCAGTTGAGAGGAGCGAGATTCTTTTCAAAGATCGATTTAAGGTCCGGGTACCATCAGTTGCGGGTTAAGAAGGAAGATATCCCGAAGACTGCCTTCAGGACAAGATATGGTCACTATGAATTTTTAGTTATGCCCTTTGGGTTAACTAATGCCCCTGCAGTGTTCATGGATTTGATGAATCGCGTGTTCAATCCCTATTTAGACAAGTTTGTGATTGTATTTATCGATGACATCTTAATTTATTCCAAGAGTGAGGAAGAGCACACCGAGCATCTGAAGGTAGCCCTGAGGACTCTAAAGAACAACCAATTATATGCCAAACTTAAAAAGTGTGACTTCTGGAAGGAAGAAGTGAAATTTCTTGGTCATGTGGTGACACGCGAGGGTATAGCAGTGGATCAGTCCAAGGTTGATGCTGTTCGACACTGGAGCCAACCGACTACAGTTACAGAGGTTCGAAGTTTCCTTGGTCTAGCTGGATATTACAGGAGATTCATCAAAGAGTTCTCTAAAATCGCTCGCCCTCTAACAGAACTGACTAGAAAAAGTGTGCGATTTGAATGGGGCGACAAGGCAGAAAAAGCATTTCAAACTCTGAAGGGATTATTAACAACAGCTCCAGTTCTCACCCTACCAGAAGAGGGAGTCGAATACGTGGTGCATACTGATGCATCAAGATCCGGACTAGGATGTGTGTTAATGCAGAAAGATAAAGTGATAGCATATGCCTCCCGACAATTGAAGACACACGAACAAAATTACCCTACACATGACCTGGAGTTAGCTGCGGTGATTTTTGCACTCAAAATATGGAGGCACTACTTGTATGGCGAGCAGTTTAAATTGAATACGGATCACAAGAGTTTGAAGTACCTGTTTCAGCAGAAAGACCTAAATATGCGACAGCGCCGCTGGATGGAAACATTGAAGGATTTTCAGATCGAATTGTGCTACAATCCGGGCAAGGTTAATGCAGTAGCCGATGCACTCAGTAGGAAGAAAACCCATGAGAAGGCAATGTCTTATGCGATTAAGAAGTGGGAAATGTTAAATTTTATTAAGGACTTCGATGTCAAGTTGAGCTTAGGTAGGCGTAAGGCATGGTTGAGCAATGTCGTGTTAGAACCAATGTTGATTCGAAAAATTATCAATGCTCAATGTCAAGATGAGGAACTTCAAGAAGAAATAAGCAAGGAAAGGGATTCAGAAAGTAGCAAGGATTGGCGAGTAGGCTCTGATGGAGGAATACGTTTTCGCAATCGCCTATGTGTACCGAACGACCCAGAATTGAAACGTGAAATAATGGATGATGCGCATAGGTCTAAATTAACGATCCACCCTGGAAGTACGAAGATGTACCAAGATATGAAAAGGCAATACTGGTGGAACAATATGAAGCATGAAATTGCAGAATTTGTGTCAAGGTGTCTCACATGCCAGCAAGTGAAAGCTGAGCACAAGAAGCCAGGCGGATTATTAAACCAACCAGAAATTCCTACCTGGAAATGGGAGCATATCTCAATGGACTTCATTACAGGACTCCCGAAGTCGATTAAGAAGCATGATGCCATATGGGTTATTGTGGATCGCCTTACTAAGTCAGCACACTTTGTCCCGACCCGTGTATCAGCCCTCGTATCGGAATTAGCAGAGTTGTATGTGAAAGAAATAGTACGGTTGCATGGTGTGCTAGTATCCATCATTTCGGATAGGGATTCACGTTATACATCCTCGTTGTGGTCAAGGATGCAACAGGCAATGGGTACCTCTCTCAAGTATAGTACAGCTTTTCACCCTCAAACCGATGGTCAGACCGAACGAGTTAATCAAATATTAGAAGATATGCTGAGAGCCTGTGCGCTTGATTTTAAAGGAAAGTGGGAAGATTACTTACCCCTTGCGGAATTTGCTTACAATAACAGTTACCGGTCAAGTATAGCTATGGCACCTTTTGAAGCTTTGTATGGTCGCCCGTGTCGTGCACCACATTGTTGGGCAGAAGTTGGAGAGCGTAGTTTGATCGGGCCAGAGATTGTGCAGCTCACTTCAGAGAAAATAGAAATTATTCGCAAGCGGTTATAGACAGCACAGAGTAGACAGAAGAGTTATGCAGATACCAGACGTCGGGAGCTCGAGTATAAAGAAGGTGATTTCGTGTTCCTAAAAGTATCACCAATGAAGGGAATGCTACGGTTTGGGAAGAAAGGTAAGTTAGCACCGCGTTTTATCGGCCCATTTGTAATCTTGCAGCGTGTGGGAGATGTAGCATATCGTCTTGCCCTGCCACCCCAATTGTCGAACGTGCATGACGTCTTCCATGTCTCAATGTTAAGAAAGTATGAGCGAGACGATTCCCATGTGATTGAGTGGGAGAAGATTGAGGTTCGAGATGACGCATCGTACGTCGAAGAGCCAGTACGTATTCTAGACCGAAAAGAGCATGTCCTTCGCACTAAAGTCATCGTTCTAGTTAAAGTTCTCTGGTCATTCCATGGAGAAGAAGAAGCGACGTGGGAAAGCGAAGAGGAGATGAAGAAGGAATACCCCCAACTATTCGCGGACTCATTCTAGGTAAACTTCGAGGACGAAGTTCATTTTTAAGTGGGGTGGAGTGTAACACCCCGTATTTTTAGTATAAATTTATTTATTTATCAATTTATTTACATATTTATTTAATTATTTGACATTAAATAAACCCCACGTTTTAAGTAAACTAATTTTCCACGTTCCGTTTAGGCTGAAACTTTAGGAGAACTCTGTTAGACCCAAAATAACCGTACATGTCAAATTTCGGCCCTTAGATCATAGTACAAATGTCCCGATCAGAAAATAGACAATAAATGGCCCACCTCAACTCAGAATTGTTCCACATTTGACGTCAACGGTTATTTTCATCTCACCAACCTATTGGACGGAGCAAAAAAAAACTTCGATCCATCATAGTGGACCCCACCTGTCAAGCCCGAGCGTTAGGCACGTTCCGTACGTAACTTACGTAAAGAGGTTTTTTTTTCTTCTCTTCCTTCTTCTTCGGCGGAAGTTGTTACAACGTCCGTCCGCTGCCATATTGGTGACCCACACCATCCTCCAGGATGGGCCCCACAACCAGATCCATTCCGCTCATTTGTTTTGTACTCCACCAAAACCCATGCCACCAAAGTTTTGCTACTTTTCTCGATCCATACGGCCCGCTACACTCTCACCATTAAAAGCCATTGCTTTCAAAAATGATATAGATCGGGGCCGTTCCTTTGCATGAGGGCCTGGGATTGAAACCACGACTTCTTATGGACCCTACCTTCCTCTTGGACGGTCTACATGAGACATAGGTCGTTAGAGGAGGACCCACTACTTTCCTTCTCCAATTAGGAAACCAATCCCATTTTACGTTGGGAAACCAATCCCATTTACGTTGCATCTCCCAACCCATTTTACGTTGCATCTCGGGGTTCCATATATGGCTCCCCCAGACGTCCTCTACTCTATAGAAAACCCTAAGAAAGAGAGAGAAAGATCGACAGTAGAGAGAAAGAGAGAGAAATTGAAAGTAAAGAGAGAGAGATCGTGGGAGGAGAGAGAGAGGAGAACCCACGTTCTCTTGTTGTTGCTTCTACGTTGCTATTCCTTTTCTTTCTGGATCTGCTGTTGAGAAGTGGTAAGTCACATCTATTTCCTAGATTTATCCCTACTCTCTAACCATAGATGGAGATCTAATCGTAGGCGATCATTTGTGAAGATGAGATCCTAACCATGTAATCTATGTTAAACATGTTAGGGTTGAACTTAGGAGGATTTTTACGACTCTAACAATATCTCGAATCTACCAATATTAGAGGTAAGGATTTCCTTCAAAGTATAGCCACAATAATATTAATTTATTTAACCATCTTATGCATAATATATGAAGTTTTTGCTACGTTGTTATATGTGATCTATGATTATTGAATCTTTCCATGTGAACATGAGTTGATGTATGGAATGCTTTAATAAACTCTTGTTGAATTTTTATTTGATATGAACCATAATGTATGATGTGTGTTTTGAAAGTGAAATCATGACATTATACATGCCTACATGGGATATATGTGAAGTTCATGCTTAAGAAATGATGTTTATATGCTTATGGTATGTATGATGAATAGAGTGTTATGTGATACGGGATTACTCATGCGGATGTTTAATTAGTGGAAGCTCTTTGTCCCATAAGTAATATAATTGTACGTTAAAGAGGATTGAACCATGAGGATTGTGTTGAATGGAACAATTTGGCAAAGCCATATGAATGTATTGTTGGTCAGTTGCCAACGGATCTAAAAGTAAATGTTTGAGATGAATCCTTAAGAAATTGTCGATATTTGCATGCCATGTGCTTTGTCTTGACTATGATGTGTACGTCCTTTCACGGTTGGCCCCCGTTGAAGGGAAACGACTATTCTACGTTATGATGAACCGTGGGATGGGGTAAAGAGCGACCGTTGATCTTAAACATCATTAAATTGACTGTATGTTAAACTACTTAAATAAATATGAAACTAATCATGCATGCACGGGACCTGACTTGGTGGGTCAGCCCTGCGGGCGCTACGGCGCTAGCTTATGGTAGAGTGGTGGGTTGCTATCACCTCCATTGGCTGGGTTTGTTGACATGAAGTTGTGGAATTACCTGCTTCATCGTGGACTCTAGTGACTAGTGACTAGTGAGAAGAGTTGGATTAAGTCCCGTCTCATTAGTCAGGGTGCCTTAGCCAGAGCATGCATATCATGCATTGCATTAAACCAAGATTTTTCATGTGTGTTTTGAATTGGGTATGCTCTTTGTGTTTAAATATTGTTGTACTATTCTTGGTGGGCGACCCCTTACTGAGTTGATCGCGAGCAACTCACATCCTTCTGGGACGGTGTCTTTAAAACACCATTCCAGACATTGCAGGTAACGATCCAGTAGATGAGGCCGATTTACAAGGTGAGGAGTATGAAGGCTCATGGCAGCAAATGGCAGACGACGAAGCCGAAGTAGCATGAAGATGTTTTTTATTATTTCATAATTAGAGTTTTGATTTCCCTTGATTATATGTAATAAGTCTCTCAGAGGGACACTAGCTAAAACATTGATTTGGACATGATTTCTTTTCATACATTTGATTGAGAATCTAGATGTAGAAAGTTATGGAATAAGAACATTAATTTTCCGTCGTTATGATATGAATGCCACACATGTATGTGTTTATGGGTGAATGTGTGAAAACGCAACCCTAACATATATGAGTAAACACTCAAAAATTTGGCCAATCGTGTCATCCACGAGAGTCTAAATTTTGGGGCGTTATCAATCCAATCAATCCAAGTAGAGAATACAACTAGATTTAAAGTCCTATCTCTCATCTAGTTGGAAAATAAAGCATTCAAACACATTCAATTCTACCCAAGCTGAACTTCCAAGTTCTAGTCCCATTCAATCAATGTAGAATTCAAAATCATAGCCTTCGGAGTAACATGCCATGCCTATGGACTATGGCCTGCTCAAGGATTACTATAATTCGAATCTAAACAAATACAATATGATAATCTCAGAGAATTGCAAGGAATCCATGTCCGGAGCACATGAACTCTCATAAAAAATCTCAAACTACCAACTTAAGAACTAGAATATGAAAAATCCAAACTTGAATTAAAAAGTACTTGAATTAACTTGAATCAAACATGAAATTAGCTACAAGCTTCACCTCTCAGCCTTAGCTGAGAGATTCTAGCCGAGCATTGTCATACTACAACTAGAACTCATAATAAAAAGCATAAAAACTAGAAAAATCAGAAATTGGAGGGTTGCAGACGCTCCATGACAGCTTCTTCTCTCTACAACCACGTCCCTTAGCTTCTATGATACCCTAGGAAGAGCCCCTAGGTGTCCTTTTATAGTGGGGAAGCTCTGTTGCGTAAGAATCTTCTAGAACTTGCGTAAGGTTATGCACTGCGCAAAGAAAATCGGAGCCAGACTTGAAAATTTCTAATATGGGCGCATTGTCGATTGATCGCTCAGACCGGCCGATCAATCGCTAGTTCAATTAACTATAAAAACTGCCTTTTTCGGATCTGGTGATTAATCGACTAGCTGAGAGATCAATCGGTCACTTCTGGCGATCAATCGATCAGTGTCCAGCGATCAATCGGAGGGTGCAAAAAGGTGTCTAGAGATTTTTTTTTTTCAAATTTCTTAAAAATCTGCATTCTAGCGATTGATCTATGGGATGGGCGATCAATCGCTCAGGCTGGGCGATCAATTGCTCAAGTCTGTCGATCAATCGCAATTCTTTACTTCACTCCAGCAACAATTTTCTCAAATTTCTGCTGTGAGCGATCAATCGCTCAAGTCTGTCGATCAATCGCTCAAGCTGAGCGATCAATCTCTAGATCAATCTTCAGAAATTGCAACTTTCTGCATTTTGCTTTTATGGCCCGGCAGCTCTACACTTCAGTTTTTCTGGCCCTGCCAGGTCTTTTAACATGATTTCTTTTGTGTTTTTCTTCTTCTCTCTTTGGTCTTCCTTCAACCTTCATCCAATTGTTCTAAATGGATCTTTTTAGTCTCCAATTGGGTGAATTCCACTCTCATTCCTGAAATAAAAAATCATGCATTAAATGGGCCTTTTAAACATGAAAACCATGCATATAATGCGATGTAGTGGGCAATGCAATGTATAAATTGGAGGTTCAACAATATTAAGACAATCATTTGATCAAACAGTTGATATGCATACTTGTAGTAAGCATTCAAGGATTTCATATAAGTATTTTGTCAAACATGAGATGGGCATTAAGTTAAGCACTTATAAAATCAATCTCAAAGCATAATAATGGACAAGCTACATTCACCACATTACACACGATGTATAGTGGTTCGACAATGAGTTTAGTCCACTCCCGGTTCAAGTACTCAACTCTTTGAGCACACCGGCATTCAATACCGGAGGTTTTAAATGAGGTTCACCTCTCAACTTTTACAACCTACACAAGGACTCCTCAAATCCTACACAAGGAAAACACATGCATTCTCCCGTGTCAGAGGCCTACGCAAGGACTTCCACGTCCTATAGAAGGACACACACGTCCTACTCAAGGATAACTCCGAGATTGGGTCACAATCTCTAGACCCCAATCTCAACAAGAAGGGGGAATAAAACAATGGACTCTATAAGCTTAAACACTTACAAGAGATGAGCCCCGATTCAGCGCTGTTGAGTAGCTTCAGCTTTCACGAATGCTTCAGCTCCTCTCCAAGCTCCCACGATCAGCTACCAATGCATATGATGTTCCTAGACTAATGTCGAGTAGGTGGGAGGAGGTGTTGGAGTTCCCTTTGCTTATTCAATGCAATGGTAATGATAGGAACTACCAACTCTAAGTATTCAATGGTTATTGATGACCAAAGGATTCAACACTATGGGTTAAGTCAGCCATGAATACCTTGCTTGAGTTCACACTTCAAACCGAGCTTTGAATGCTCATTGAAGTGCCATGAATCACTTGGTTTGAGTGGTGAACTCTAAGCAATGATGAGCAAAGGAAGGATAGATGATGCTCTTAAATGCCCCTTTCAATGCTCTCAATGGGTGTGCAAAAGATCCAATTAAAGTCCTCAAAATGTGCCTTTATAAGCTCCAAGAATCGGACTCCAACAGATATAAAACAGTAACTTCAGACCTGTCACAGACCCCTGAGGACCAGTCTTGATTAAGCATCCGACTAGTCTATCAACCAGTCTACCCTTAAAATTTTCATGGCCAATGTTGTTGGACATTTTTCATCCATTTCCGACCTATCGTGCGACCGGTCCTTAGAGGCCAACGACCGGTCCTCAGACCGGTCTACGGACAGCCAGAAATAGGAATGTTTTCTTTTAAAACCAACTGACTAAATTGTTTCTTCAGCCAACCGGTTGTTAGGCTTAGTTCACAGCTTGTTTTTAGGCTGAGATTTATCATCCTTTTATGGTGCACAAAAGGGATGGATTCCCTATGTTTTTCAACAGTTTGGCACCTACACAATGAGGTCCAAGTCTGATCAACTTGACCTTTAGTCCTTGGATCAAATGGTAAACTTTAAGCATGATTCGAATGCTATAAACTAGAGTGTTTTGGGATCCTATGGGCTGTTTATATGCAACTTACCTTCCGAGCTTGTTTTGGCTTGAACTTGATTGCAGAGAGCTGTTACAATCTTCAAGTCTTGAGTCTTCAATGTTTGTCGAGGCTCACAAGACTTGACTGACTCATACGCTTATGCAATTGACAATACAATCCACGACTCAGTGCACTAACAATCTCCCCCTTTGTCGATTACATGACAAAACACAAGCTAAAATAGTTCATGATCTCCATATCATAAATATCCCAAAATAGAAATACTATTACACCCAATTACATGTCAATATAAAATTTACAAATTAATCTTTACAAAATGACATGAATAGACTCGAAATATCTTCAATTTCTCCCTCTCAATACCTGCATCTTAGACAGTCTGCAAAAAGATATAAATTAGCTTCTTAGTGGGATATAGTTCTCCCCCTTTTTGTCAGTGATTGACAAAGGTTAGCTTGCACAAAAGGATGCCTATAAGAGCAGCGATGCTAAACCATGAACAATAAGCGATAAAGCACAAAAAATATATCAAGCGCAGAAAAGAAGTGACATCGAGCAACATGATATACATTTAATTATTACGCACAAAGGGCCTTTCGCCTAATCAACCAACCACCCCAATAATCATGTATATCACAAATGTTAAGAATCTTCACCTATATATGAACACAAATGGGCATTTTGCCCTAGCCACCCAACCTTCCAATAATCAGATTTTCATTTAAAAACACAAGCTCATATGATTTATGGTGAAAAAATTAAGTGATAAGCCACATAGTATTGGCCTGTAGCATTAGTCCAGAGGACATAGATGCCCAATCGGGCAGTCCTATAATATTCAATAAGGCACAAGACTCAGAAAGAGATATAACTATAAAACATCACATAAAGCACAAGTATATAACATAACTGAATCAAAATGGACAAGAAGTCCAAGCATGTACATGTGCGATAGACGGCCACCAGCCCAAGAAGATGTATCTAATCAGCTCGAAGAGAAGAAATCCAATACATTTATGGTCATAAACAGATATATCTGTAAGGCCCAATCATCAAAAGTCAAACCGTCATCCAAAATATATAACGATATAACATTACGAGCGACAGTTGTCTTTGGTCACCCAAAAAGATACTTCTGACCAAGACACATGACACAGCATATCCCAATACTAGAAGTCAGTCCCGTCGCCCAGATTTTGTGGCGGCACATCACCATGTTCGCTTCCCCAAGCGTAAGGTTGTGATATAGTAATAATCTCGGTAAGACCGAGGTCAATCCACAGGGACTTATGTAGGAATTCACAAATACTTCAAATAGCTTCTATTGAAAAGCTAACAACCAGATTTGAGAAGATTGATGTAAATAATAACTTTGAACTAATCTGAAGATAAACAATTAATAAAAAGGCACTAGGGGTTCAAGGATCCACTTGTAGCAATCCTTGATGCTCAATTCGCTATGGTTTCTCACTTTCTCAACTAGAATCGAAATTAAGATCTATCTAGCCAGATGATAGAGTAGTTAAACTAAACAATCTGCCGTATGTAAGATCAATGTATATGATTCACTCAATGCAAGCTAAGACGAGCATACTCGATTGCATAGGTCAGTCCCAATTCCAATAGACTAAGTTCACAATCATAACCATCATTAAGTCCTATCACAAGACAAAGCTAGATCATGATTTGAACTTGATTCAAATCACATACACAGTCCCACATAGTACAGAATTTCCAAAAAAGTAGAACTTTGGTAGGAAGTTCCCACATGAAGATCATGAATCTAGAGCGTATTCCGATTTCTCAGATTATACAGGTCTAGATTAGTTCACACAATTAAGAACTCAAGCACTTCTTCCAAACATCCATGAGTCATCATAAGACTAAGAAAAACTACTTAGAACTTGAATTAAACTTCAAACCATTGTTCATAAACATGAAATCCAATCTTAAAACTAACTTAAACGAATTGAAACATCTTAGATTCACTACAAGCTTTACCTCTTAGCCCTAGCTAAGAGGTTTAGCCGTTCATGATCCAAGGAAACATGAAACAACTAAGAAAAACATAAAAACAGCAAACAAACTAGGAAGAGTTGTGGAACTCTGAAATCCACTTCCGCCGCCTCCCACCATTCTGGTTCTCTTCTAGGATACCCTAGGAACGATCCCTAGGTGTCCTTTTATAGTGGGGAGGCTCCGCAGCATCAGAATCTTTCAAAAATTGCGTAAGAGTACGCAGTGCGCAGAGAAATTTGGGACTCGTAGAACACGCTCAGTTACGCAGACGACCGGTCGCACGACCGGTCTGAGCTCCTGGACGATCGGTCGCACAACCGGTCTCAAAAACGTAAAAAAACGTCCAGAGAGTTTTGGGATTTTTCAACCCAGAAAATTTATTCAAGGCCAATCGCACGACCGGTCTGAGCAGTGGACGACCGGTCGCACGACCGGTCGTGGACAGTCCAGTGAGTTGTGGCCCTGTGGCCCCTCCTGTTGAGTGATCGGACTGGTTGTGACAACCGGTCGGACGACCGGTCGTGGGTCTCTTCTTCTTCTTCTTTCTTTCTTCTTTTCTCTGACTTCTTTCTTTCATCCTTTGACGCTTAGCCCTTTGATCTTCTATGCTTGTAAATGGCTTCTTTAAGTCTTCACTTGATGAATCCTCTCTCTCATCCTACAATCACAAATTCATGCATTAGATTAGTTTATAAATCGTGAAAACCTTGTATAATGAGTGATGAATTGGGGTTAGAATATGCACAATTAAGAGCTCAACACACCCCCGAACCAGCATTTTGCTAGTCCCGAGCAAAACATGCGTGAAACCAATTTCATTATTTAAAACCCAAATCTCCTTCAGAAACTATTCTTCTATACATTCCAAGCTGCACAAGTGTAAGAGTCAGAAAAATTAGGTGATAGAAGTTGAAACCGTAAACTCTCAAAACATAATAAGCATCCATATGAAAATCCCGCTGATTGGTTGATAAATAGAAGAACTTGAACAAATTCAACCTAGTGTGCATAGTGAAATTTCATCTCATAAGTTTCTAGGATTATCTTCTCCATAAATCAACTAAACTATAGATCTCAAGGTGTATAGATCACAACAAGCCGATGACAGAAATTTGCCTTAATGTTCTTCCGACGGCTTTCACACTATGTCCCATTTCCAGCTTTGGTTACGGGTAGACCATCCCCCAATTGGTAATAGGTAGCCCTAATCGGAATTTTTCCACCGTTTTTTCCATCATTCCCAATTTAATCCTTCCTTTTCCTTTTTCTTTTAAATTAGATAGGATTTTTAGAAATCCATATCTCTCGTTATTTTCTCATGAACAAGGCTGGACAAAGTACCCCGGCTTGGTTTTTCAACACCTTAAATTAAAGTCTAGCTAATCCATCGCATAATCCTTTCAACTCATGAAAATCGTGTAATGTGAACTAGGTGTAAGAGTGTTCAAATTTTCTATCAATCACATAACTAGGGGAATTCACATATAAAACCGTTATGCTATGAGAAGTTCAAGACTTACATCCTCATACACTTCTTATCTCCTCCTCTTATACTCATATCATCTTGAATGCATAGAAACATAATTTTCTAAAAAGTTTTAAATTTTAGAAAAAATTGAAAAATTTCTACATAATTGCTCGAAATGTTACAAAACACTGGATTCATCCAAGTGATCCTACACCCCCAACCAAATCTTGCGTTGTCCTCAATGTAAAAGATGTGCAATAAACAAAACATGAGAGCAATTTGAAAATAAAAGGGAGTGAGGAATGATAGTACCTGAGAAAGTGAAAAGTGGAATTCTTCCTCCTTCTAACAAACCTATGAAAAACAAACAAAAGCAACCAAATCCTAATCCTAACTACTCTATACCTCCATCAGACTAGTAGATCAATCATCCTGATACACAGGATCAGTCAGAGGTATGGACATACCTTTTGAAGGAAAATTCTCAAAGAACGGCTTTAGTCGCTGACCATTTGCCTTAAAGATGTTGCCGTTCCTTGGATTTAACAACTCGACGATCCCATATGGGTAGACAGTTTGCACAATGTAGGGACCGGTCCATCGAGATCGTAATTTCCCCAGAAATAAATGTAGGCGAGAATTATACAGAAGGACTTTTTGATTGATCATGAATGTCTTACGAAGAATGTTCTTATCATGGAACACCTTTGTCTTGTCCTTGTAAATTCTCGCATTCTCATATGCTTCGTTCTGAATTTTTGCAAGTTTATTCAATTGTAGTTTGCGCAACGAGCTCGCCTTGTCAGAATCAAAATTCATCTTCTTAATTGCCCAATATGCCCTATGTTCTAACTCCACGGGCAAGTGACAAGCCTTACCATAGACAAGTCTATAGGGAGACATTCCAATGGTGTCTTAAAAGCGGTGCGGTAAGCCCAAAGCGCATCGGTGAGTCGAAGCGACCAATCCTTGCGATCGGGGTTTACCGTTTTCTCCAAAATGTGTTTAATCTCCCTATTAGATATCTCAGCTTGTCCACTAGTTTGTGGGTGATAGGGAGTGCTCACTTTGTGTGCGACGCCATATTTCTTCATTAAGGCTTCAAATGGACGATTACAAAAGTGAGACCCTCCATCACTAATGATGACTCGAGGTATTCCAAACTGGGAAAAAATATTCTCTTTTAAGAAACGAATGACTATTTTATGGTCATTATTCCGGCATGGGATCGCCTCGACCCATTTGGACACATAGTCAACGGCAAGCAAGATATATACGTTTTCAAGAGAAGATGGGAATGGACCCATGAAATCGATGCCCCAACAATAAAAAACTTCGATTATTAAGATGGGATTGAGTGGAATCATATTTCTATGGGAGATCCCTCCCAATTTCTGACAGGGCTCACATGTTTTGCAAAACTCATGTGTATCCTTGAACATAGTGGGCCAATAAAACCCACATTGCAGAATTTTGGCTGTGGTCTTCTTAGCCAAAAAGTGGCCACCACATGCCTGAGAATGACAAAAGGAGATGATATTTTGTTGTTCATGATCTGGCACACATCTCCTTATGATTTGATCGGGATAATACTTGAATAAGTATGGGTCATCCCATAGGAATTTTCACACCTCAGTGAAGAATTTATCCTTATCTTGCTTTTTCCAATGTGTAAGAATCGTACCTGTAGCAAGATAGTTAGCAATGTCCGCATACCATGGCAATTGGGAGACTGCAAAAAGTTGTTGATCAGGGAACATGTCATTGATCGCGGTCGTTTCAGGAGAATCGGTGAGAACAAGTCGAGAGAGATGGTCAGCCACTACATTTTCTACTCCTTTCTTATCACGTATCTCTATGTCAAATTCTTGGAGTAAAAGGATCCATTTTAACAACCGTGGTTTAGCATCCTTCTTAGAGAGAAGGTACTTAAGCGTGGCATGGTCAGTGAATATGATGATCTTGGATCCAATCAAGTAGGACCTAAACTTGTCCAAGGCAAAAACTACGGCTAAAGTTATTTTTCTGTTGTAGTGTAGTTTGCTTGGGCAGAGTTTAAGGTTCTACTTGCATAGTAGATAACACATGGCTTCTTCTCTTTTCTTTGGCCTAGCACGGCCCTAATAGCATAGTCGCTTGCGTCACACATAATTTCAAAAGGAAGGCTCCAATCAGGTGGTTGCATTATGGGAGCACATGTCAACATTCCTTTGAGTGTGGTAAAGGCATGTTGACAATCTTCATTCCACTCAAAAGAATTCTCCTTTTGAAGTAGGTTACATAAAGGACGAGAGAGTGAACTGAAGTCCTTTATGAACCTTCTATAAAATCCTGCGTGTCCTAAAAAGGACCGCACATCTCGTATGTTCTTGGGTGGTGGAAGGTTAGAGATAAGATCAATTTTCGCTTTGTCCACCTCGATTTGATTTTGTGAAACGATATGACCAAGTATAATTCCCTTTTGAACCATAAAGCGACACTTCTCCCAATTCAACACAAGGTTCTTCTCTTCACATCTTTTCAGCACAGATTTCAAGTGCACAAGGCACTCATCAAAGCTACAACCAAATATAGAGAAATCATCCATGAAGACTTCGAGAATTGTCCCCACCATATCAGAAAAGATACTCATCATACAACGCTGAAAGGTGGAAGGGGCATTACATAGTCCAAACGACATCCGTCGATAGGCGAAAGTGCCAAATGGACATGTGAATGTAGTCTTTTCTTGGTCTTCATGGGCTATCTCTATTTGGTTGTACCCTGAATAGCCGTCAAGGAAGCAAAAATGGGAATGACCCGCCAACCTTTCTAAAATTTGATCAACAAACGGTAGGGGAAGTGGTCTTTCTTCATGATAGTGTTTAGCTTCCTGTAGTCAATGCACATTCTCCAACCGGTAGTGACTCTAGTTGGTACGACTTCATTATTGGCATTGGCTACGATGGTTATTCCAGATTGCTTAGGCACCACTTGAGTTGGACTCACCCATTGACTATCGAATATTGGGTAGATAATACCCACATCCAATAGTTTTACCACTTCGGCCTTAACCACATCCTTCATGTTTGGATTGAGTAGTCTTTGTGGTTGCCTAGATGTCTTCGCATTCTCCTCAAAGTGTATGCGATGAGTACAAATCAGTGGGTCTATGCCTTTGAGATCCGCAATCGACCACCCAATGACACTCTTATGCTCTAATAGAGTGGCCATTTGCCTACTCTCTTGTTCCTCATCCAAGTGGGAAGAAATCACCACCGAATATCTCTTATTTCGACCTAAATATACATATTTCAGCTCACTTGGTAATGGTTTTAGGTCGAGTGTTGGTGCCTTGATATTGGATGGGAGGGCTTTGTTCTCGTTCACGGGTAAAGGCTCAAATAGGGCCCTCCATCTTTTGTTATCAAGTACCGGCATCACATCTAACAATACATCCATCTCTCGTATTGTGTTATCATCTATCTCATGAGAGTGAGCCACCCATGCCTCCAAAGGGTCGGAATATAATGACAAGGGGAAAGTTTGGTCCACAAATGATTCAATCAAGTTTATCTCGTGGATCTCCTCATCAACTCCCCGTGGTTGCTTGCATAAATCAAATATATTCAGCTTAAGTGTCATATTTCCAAAGGACATTTGTACAATCCCGTTTCTACAATTGATAATTGCATTGGAAGTAGCTAGAAAAGGGCGACCAAGTATGACAGGAATTTGGGCCCCGGTACCTATCACGGGATGAGTATCCAAGACAATAAAGTCGACTAGGTAGTAGAATTTATCAACTTGGACTAAAACATCCTCAATCACCCCTCTCGGTATACGAATAGATCTATCAGCAAGTTGGAGTGTGGTTTTAGTGGGTTTCAATTCACCTAACCCAAGTTGTTCATAAACCGAGTATGGAATGAGGTTCACACTTGCCCCCAAATCGAGTAAGGCTTGTTTAATCCGGTAGTCTCCTATGATACATGAGATGGTTGGACTACCCAGATCCTTGTATTTTTGGGGCACCTCTTGTTTGATAATAGTGCTCAAATGCTCAGTCAAAAGTACTTTGTTGTGAACATTGTGTTTCCTTTTGACCGTGCACAATTCCTTTAGAAATTTGGCATAGGATGGTATTTGCTTTATGGCATCCAACAACGGGATGTTGATCTTCACCTGCTTGAAAACCTGTAAAATTTTCAGGTTTTCGTCTAAAGGTTTGGGTTAAATCAACCTTTGGGGAAACGGGGCAACCGGCTTGTATTGCCTTTTCAGTTCTTTCTCTTGTGGAGTGTTGTTTGAGCTATCATCTTTGGAATTTTTCGGATCCTTAGGCTTTGGGGCCTTCACCGGATTAGATTTATCAACTATTTCCCCACTTCTCAAAGTGGTAATAGCTTGAACATGCTCCGTAGGTTGGGAGGATGAGCTGCGTCTTGTATCTCAAATTGGGTTCTTGGGTTAGGAAGAGGTTGGGCAGGAAGTGTGCCTTTCTCCCTAACACTGAGGTGAGATTCAACTCTAGCCATTGAGGTTTTCAATTCATTGATGGCTTGAGTTGAATTTGATTGAATTTCAATTGCTCTTGCATGAACCCATCTATTTTCAGAGAATTAGTCTTGTTATACTCAGCTTGAACCGATACAAATGCACCCAACATCTCCTCCAACGTAACTTTTGGTGTAATGACTAGAGATGGACCTAGTATTAGTTGAGCTTGAGGGATATTGTTTGCATTCGCAATGGGTCCATTCCTCCAACTGAAGTTGGGATGGTTCTTCCAACTAGAATTAAACGTGTTTAAGTTTGGAGCACCAAATTGGCGTTGATAACTGTTTATGGCATTTGTTTGTTCTTGTAAGATGTCTTGAACAGCTGAAATTGTGGGACAATCTTACGTTATATGTTGATTTCCGGCACAAATTCCACAAATAGTTTCAACGTCATTAGAGTTGATCGTCTCTCCTTTCTTTAATTCCATGGCCTCGACTTTTCTTATGAGGCTAGCCACCCGTGCACTTATATTATCCTCTTTTGATAGGACATAAATTCCTCCTTTTTTACTTTGTTGGCTAGTCTTGAAATTTGTTGGTTTAGATGTATCCCAAGACTGTGCATTCTCAGCCAATTCCTCCAAATAGTCCCATGCTTCATCGGCTTCCTTATTCATGAACTCCCCATTACACATCATCCTACGAATTGGCACATGGGTGAAGTCAGTCCATCATAGAAAAAGCTTATAACCCGCTAAATTTCATAGCCATGATGTGGGCATGCATTTAACAAGTCCTTAAACCTCTCCCAACATTGGAAGAAGGTCTCATCTTCCTTTTGGCCAAAGTTCATGATAAGGCGCCTCAACATGTTCGCTTTGTGAGTAGGGAAGAATTTTTTAATGAATTCCCTATGCATATCAGTCCATGCACCAATTGATCTTGGCCTTAATGCATGAAGCCAACCTTTAGCTTTATCTTTAAGGGTAAAAGGAAATAATTTAAGTCTTACCACATCGTCAGTAACATTCGCAAAGTGCATGGTGGTGATTACCTCATCAAATTCCTTAAGGTGTTGATAAGCACTTTCACTATCTGATCCATGGAATTTTGGGAGGAGTTGGATCACTCCCGGTTTCAAATCTACATTCCCTGCATTTTGTGGAAAGACTATGCATGAGGGAGTGCTCGCTCTTGCTGGTTACTGTTAGAACTAGAAAAATGAACTCCAAAAGGACACATTTTCCTTGAAATGTGGTGTTTTGTTGCTCTGGGGTTCTGAATAATGGAAACATTCATAGACAATCACAAGCATTCATAAAAGTACACAAGGAGAGATATCGCAAGGCGAATTTTTATTCCGGAGATCCTGAGATCTTGTACATTCCAGGCCGTGATCTGGCACGAGCCCTTAATTACATCGAATGATCGATGACCCTTGATTAAAAGGCAAAAGACTAGTCAGCAGGGACTATGGTCTGAGAGTTTGTGGTCATAGAGACCTGTATTTATTTTGTTATGGACTGAACCATCTTTATATTAGTCAGATGTCTATGTCCCATGTTTTGGCCGGAGATCCGGGCTGAGACTGTCAGGGTTTATGACTGAGAAGGACGACTCTGGGCCTGCGCCTATCAATGTATGGACAGGTGACCTCGGGAAGTCCACTCTGCAGTTGTGTATACCTGCGTAGCCCAACCGACGGATGCCGTTTTTAATGGGTAGGGCATCAACTGTTGTGTTGTGGCAATTCATAACAATCGTTTTGTAGTGAATTGAAACTCTTTGGTATGGTTTATCGTGATGACCATAGTCTTGTTCGTCTAGCTTTTGACTCAAATCGAATCACATCTTTACAGAAAATATGAATGATGACATGTTTGCATAGTTCTGGATGCTGGCGGCGTCTCTTTCGAGAAGTCGTTTCGTTCATCGTGTCGAATCAGATTGATCTTTGAAGATGCACAATTCTGCTCATTTAGAGATCCTGGAATGTCCATTTGACCATTCCATTGCGTCCGAAACGCTCAAAATACCCAAAATAGGCTCAAGTGGCACTTGAAAACACTTAAAATTGAGTCCGGTGCACCCATGAACATGTTCTGGAATCGGCTGATTTTTTGGGTGCGTGGGACATAATTTATGGGTGCGTGGGAGTCCAACACACCTTGAAAATACATGTCTCAATTATGTTGATTTTACGGATGCGTGGGGTAATTTTCAGGTGCGTTGGGGTCCAATGCACCCTGAAAATACAAATCCGCTTTTTGTTGAATTTTCGGGTGCGTCGAGTTATTTTCGGGTGCGTGGGGAGTCCAATGCACCCTGAAAATACATGTCCGCTTTTGTTGAATTTTTGGGTGCGCCAAGTTATTTTCGGGTGCGCGGGAGTCCAATGCACCCTGAAAATACATGTCCGCTTTTTGTTGAATTTTCGGGTGCGCCGGACTATTTTCAGGTGCGCGCTCACATTTATGATTTTTTCATAATCCGGACCTGCGGTGATGTTGGTCGGAGTGACCTTCCGGTGGAAGATGCTGGCGACTGGAAAAGAATTCCGGTCACTGGGAAAGTTTTCCGACTGTCGGAAAAGGATTCCGGCGAGGGTTTCCGGCGACAAATCCCAGATACTCAGGGGATAATAGCTCTCTCTCTCTCTCTTAATCTGTACAAATGAATAGTGGGAAGGGGTATTTATATCCGAGAATACCGGACAGCGACCAATGAGGAGCTGCCACGTATGACGCACCCCAAATATCCTTTGACGCACCCTTAAATGGACGCGTGGGAGCTCTAACGCACCCCAAAATGAGATTCTGAGATGTGCTGATTTTATGGGTGCGTCGATCCATTTTTTGGGTGCGTTGAGGTACAATGCATCCAAAAAATGCAATGCTGGTTCTCAGACGAGTTGGGCTATTTTGGACGCATTGGGCAATTTTTAGGGTGCGTTGGGATCCCATGCACCCTGAAATTACAGTTCCGTATTTTCTGATTTTATGGACGCGTCGAAGGTATTTTTAGGGTGCGTCAAGCCATTTTTCGGATGCGTCAGAGGTGAAATACATCCTAAACCACTTGTCGAATTTTCATGAATTTAAGGGTGCGTCAGGCTGAATAATTGGGTGCGCTTGACGTACTCGTGTTTTTGCAAAATTGGGTTTTGTGAAACGGAGGGATTGTGGGGCCCGCTTCTCGGTGAATCGCCATGCACTGCTTATCATAATTCATGAAGGATGCCTCTGCTTGATTCTGGTCGGTTTTGATCACGGTGATCAGTAGGGTCCACCGGAGAAAATGACTAAGTACTGGATCCTTTGCAAATCTGGGTATTTGGGTGCGTCAGGGTAGTATTTTGGGGAATTTTCTAGAAGCACGTGCCTAGTTGATTTGTTTTAGAGGGTACTGACTTTTGAAACCCCAACAGTTTCAAATAATCACGTAATGTTCTTGGTCGGGGAACATTCTCAACCATATTCTCTCCCGTTTCGGTTTGGTTTTGGCCCAGATTAGGATTGGCCATTGGATTAGGTTGATTTACAGCCATATTTTCAGACAAAATTGGAGAATTTGGATGTCTCCTAGCACGTGGTTCTCTGTCAATTCCTTTAACTATTCCCCCTTCACTAATTAGTCAGTTATTGGAATCCTGAGCCCAATGTGGCATGCAAAACCTAAAAGAATGAAACAAAAAGGAAAGAAGAACTTCTTCCTCCCTTTCTTTACTCTTCTCTAAGACCGAAGCACAAGGTGTCTTGCAATGGGTAGTCCAGAAGCAAGGATAGAGATCGATTTCTCCTAGTCAATAAGGGTTCAGAGAACTCCCCACCCACTCTTTGAATCTTTTGAGAAAAGTGCAGAAAAAGAAGAAAGAGGAGTAGAGGTGAGAAGAGAAATCTCTAAGCACAAGGTGATCCAAGATGGCAGAGCCGACTAATAAGAATCCAGGTGGCACAAGGCCTACCTTATCAGTGATCCAAAAAGGAGTCTCCACCCACTCTACAAGAGATAAATATGATAGGAATGAATAGGAGAAGAAGAAGAGTAAAGTTAGAAAGATAGAACCTGATTTGGCACTTGAGATCCTTATGTCTTCTTTAGCTTCCTAGAAATCCCTGTAAAAGAAAAATCAAACAAAATAAACTACGTTAGTACTAGAATCCTAAAAATCCTAAATACATACTATTTTCAGAAATTTTGTGAACAACCGTCAAAGTCCCCGGCAACGGCGCCAAAAACTTGTTCGCTTCCCTAAGTGTAAGGTTGCGATGTAGTAATAATCTCGGTAAGACCGAGGTCAATCCACAGGGACTTATGTAGGAATTCACAAATACTTTCAATAGCTTCTATTGAAAAGTTAACAACCAGATTTGAGAAGATTGATGTAAACAATAACTTTGAACTAAACTAAAGATAAATAATTAATAAAAAGGCACTAGGGGTTCAAGGATCCACTTGTAGCAATCATTGATGCTCAATTCGCTGTGGTTTCTCACTTTCTCAACCAGAATCGATATTAAGATCTATCTAGCCGGATGATAGAGCAGTTAAACTAAACAATCTGCCGTATGTAAGATCGATGTATATGATTCACTTAATGCAAGCTAAGACGAGCATACTCAATTGCATAGGTCAGTCCCAATTCCAATAGACTAAGTTCACAATCATAACCATCATTAAGTCCTGTCACAAGACAAAGTTAGATAATGATTTGAACTTGATTCAAATCACATAACAGTCCCACATAGTACAGAATTTCCAAAAAAGTAGAACTTTGGTAGGAAGTTCCCACATGAAGATCATGAATCTAGAGCGTATTCTGATTCCTCAGATTATACAGGTCTAGATTAGTTCACAACAATTAAAAACTCAAGCACTTCTTCCAAACATCCATGAGTCATCATAAGACTAAGAAAAACTACTTAGAACTTGAATTAAACTTCAAACCATTGTTCATAAACATGAAATCCAATCTTAAAACCAACTTAAACGAATTGAAACATCCTAGATTCACTACAAGCTTCACCTCTTAGCCCTAGCTAAGAGGTTTAGCCGTTCATGATCCAAGGAAACATGAAACAACTAAGAAAAACATAAAAACAGCAAACAAACTAGGAAGAGTTGTGGAACTCCGAAATCCACTTCCGCCGCCTCCCACCATGCTGGTTCTCTTCTAGGATACCCTAAGAATGATCCCTAGGTGTCCTTTTATAGTGGGGAGGCTCCGTAGTATCAGAATCTTTCAAAAATTACGTAAGAGTACGCAGTGCGCAGAGAAATTTGGGACTTGTAGAACACGCTCAGTTATGCAGACGACTGATCGCACGACCGATCTCAAAAACATAAAAAACGTCCAGAGAGGTTTGGGATTTTTCAACCCAGAAAATTTATTCAAGGACCGGTCGCACGACCGGTCTGAGCAGTGGAGGACCGGTCGCACGACCAGTCGTGGACAGTCCAGTGAATTATGGCCCTGTGGCCCCTCCTGTTGAGTGATCGGACCGGTCGTGTGACCAGTTGGACGACCGGTCGTGGGCCTCTTCTTCTGCTTTCTTTCTTCTTTTCTCTGACTTCTTTCTTTCATCCTTTGACGCTTAGCCCTTTGATCTTCTATGCTTGTAAATGGCTTCTTTAAGTCTCCACTTGATGAATCCTCTCTCTCATCCTACAATCACAAATTCATGCATTAGATTAATCTATAAATTGTGAAAACCTTGTATAATGAGTGATGAATTGGGGTTAGAATATGCACAATTAAGAGCTCAACACACCATGAGCAGCTCGGTCCCATGCCTCCAGACGCTTGTCAATTTGAGCCAGGCGAGCCACTATAGCCTCCTGCTGAACTAGGAGAGTGGCCTGACCCTAAAGCAGCTGAGAATCGGTCTATTCCATCTGATCCAATCTCCACTCAATCCGATCAAGTCTCTGAAAAAGATGATCCTGAAGAATCCGTTGCAGACGATCCATGACGAGTGAATGCCCGAGGGTGAGTACTAAATCGTCCAGGGGAAAATCGTGGACCAATGGTGGGATCGGATGATGGTGCTGCAGCTATAGGCTGAGATGGTCTAGAGGAACCTGGAGGAGCCTCATATTACTGCTGGGCCTGCTGAAGTCGACGTTGAAGTTCTTCTTGTATCTTTTACATTTTAGTAATTATAGATTGATTGAGGATGGGAGGTTTCACATACACATCTGAAGGATCAACGAGTCCTATAGTTTTAGCCAACTTATAAATGAGATAACCAAATGGAAGACCAGCGGACAGACCATTGGACACCAAGATAGCGGACCGAATGACTTCCATGATACGAGATGGAAGACACATGTGACTGTTAGTGCACTTTTCTGTGGCATATTAGTGCACCTTGTTTGTCAATTACTTAGGTAAGTGAGTCTAGTGTCGGTTGAGCTTAATGAAGACGAAGATCGAAGACTCAAGTGGCCCTCCTACATCAAGGAAGAAGAAACAGGTAAAAGTGATGCCTTGGTGTGCCTTAACCTTGAACAAAACCTAACCCTTAACCTCTTAGATGACTTGCACCAACTAGGTATACCTTTAGTCATCATCATTAGTCTTAGAACTCCATGAAAAACATGATAAGTTAGACTAATTAAAGAGGTGGAAGCTGCTGTAATCAAAACAGCTCAAACAACAGTTTCCGATTGATCTCCGATCAATCGGACATTGGCTCCGATAGGACTCCGATCCATCAGACAGAAGCTCCGATCAATCGAAATTTTTCCAGCAACGTTGAAAATCCATTAGACATATTTCCTGATCAATCGGACAGTCTTCCGATCCATCAGAAGGGGTCAGTCCGATCAATCAGACCATGTTTCCGATCAATCGGAATATCTTCCAGAGAATCCACTGGACTGATTTCCGATCAATCGGATATGTCTCCAATCAATCGGACTGGTCTCCGATTAATCGGATCCTTTTTCTGATCAATTGGAGATGCACGAATCTGCCTGTTTTTTAACCGTTGGAAGAAAATCTATTTAAAGATGGGGATTCATTTTTGAGCTGAGAGAGGGGATTTTGAGGAGATAGAAGCCACCATTACTAGAGACCATCAGAGGCTCTATCCCAAACCCATAGCAAGTCATTCTCCTTGTGTTTTCATCACAAGCTTGGGCCATTCAATGGCATCTTGAGAATGAACTTGTTCCCTCTTGATTCCTAGGGTTTAGACACCTTGATCATAGTTAAATCCCTTGTCTAAACACTACCTAGGAGTCCATATAGGTGTATTCCTCTAGGAAACCTATTTCCTACCATTTATAGAGGATTCACCATTCCCTAGCACCTTGGGCATCTCCAATGGAGCATCACATGCAAGGTAGCTGATCTTGGAGCTAAAGCCTTGGCAAAGCAGCGGCGTCAAAGATCGGGGGAGCACAAGGGGAGCTGATTCAAGCACGGGAGAGCGAGAAGAAGCAACCCAAAGCGGCGCTACAAAGGAGCTCAATCCGACAAGTAAGGTTGTCTTGTTAGGAGTCCATCCACTCAATTCCCTGTAGGAGTTGAGTGTAGAGTTTGTTTGACAAACTCGATTTATGGTCGTTAGCCGATCCTTGGCCTGTTAGTCGGCCTAAATTCAGGGACGTCAGCCGTTCCTTGTCTCGTTAGTCGGCCTAAACAAAGTCTCCCAGGGGGAGCCACTAACACGGGTGCAAACATGTAGGTTGGGAGGAACCTATAAACTCCCCGGTTGGGTGGATCTGAGTTAAAACACCTTGGTTGGGAGGAACCAGATTTAAACTCCCCAGTGAATGCCGGTATGCTCAAAGGGGTTGAGTACTTGAACCGGGAGTGGAGTAGACAAGTAGTCGAACCACTATACATCCTTATGTTTGTGATTGTTTTTTAGCACATTTCTCTTTATGCATTGCGTTGAACTTGTTAATTATGAATGCTTAGTTAGGAATGTATGCTAGGCACTTGATAGGCACATACACACACACATGATGTACTTTCACTCCTCATATAGACTTGAGCTTTTGTTGATCCATCCTCTATTGTCTACATGTGTTGAATAGACTAGGTTGTTATTGCATATATCATTTACTAGTATTTTGATTGGACCCACTTAGGCTTGGAAGCCGAAGTGTTAATTGCTTACGTAGGATAATTTGCTAAATTTGTTAAGTAGGCGAAAAATTTTAAAAGGTCCTAATCACCCCCTCCTATAGGTTTAGCCATAATTCTAGTTGCTCTTTAAGCTTCCACACGTGTATGCATAGGGTGTCGTGTTAGACTACCCGACGCAATTTCAGTGACGGCCTTGACTGACATTGAATAGAACGGTGACCATGTCTTTTAGAAGATCAGCCTTGTTGCTTTTCCTGGGGAATACATTTTTAAAAAATATGTTATGTAGAAGACGATAATCCCAGGTCATGAAAGAGGCGTGAAGAGCATTGCCATTAACCCATCTAGGGCACTCTCCATTGCATAATGCTCGGGTTATAGTCTCTCGAGAGGCATGATTTGTCTCCTCATCATCTAAGAGCTCATCCTCATCAATAATTGAAACACTAGTAGCCTCAACTATGGCAGCAAGACCGGATGTCCAAATCCCATCGGCGAAATGAACTTTAAAGGAAGATGAGTCATCGGGAACAATGCGACAACAGACATAGAATTTTCAAACTACTTCTCTCTGCACAGGTCCTCCCATATGGAGCATAGGCTCCCAACCAATTGCTTCCAAAAGTTGGATTACCTGATAAGCTGCCAAATTCTCAATTTTGGCGGATTTCTCACATATGACATCACGATTTTAAAGTTGTGCCAATTGGCAAGATGTGATGTATCTGACCCTATAGGGCGGGGTTTGGAAGGGGATTTAGATGATGAAGCAACCCCTTGGAAACCGTTTTCTTGGATGTGGGTTATGAGGGGTCCTCACCATGTTGGATCTTTGAACGACGTTCATGCCAAGGAGGAGACACATCTTTCCTACCACGGAAAGATATAATAGAGGCCTATAATCCTTACAAATCTACCCTAGGATTCAAAAGAGGAAGATGCAACATAGAAGAACAAATTAAAGGCCCTTACTAATGAAGAAGATGATGAAAACTCATATTTGGAAGACAATGTACCACTTTTAGAGAGCTTTAATCTTCGATTGGAGGCCTAGGGAAGCTTTAGGAGAGATGGAGAGACTTCTAGGACGAAAGAAGAGAGAAAAATGAGAGTGGAATGGTTTTGGGCAAGTCCGATTGCCATTTAAACACCCCATTTTGCACCCGCTGGACAGTCCACGACCGGTCGTCAAACCTAATTTGCACAATCTGTGCAATTTTAAAAATCTGCAAGAGTGGGTTTACTTTTATTTCTTTAAACACGGTTTGTTTGTGACTTAATCATGCAATTTAGGTTGCCCAGTGGTTCATATTCATTGCACATCAAAAGCATAAGTTTGACCATATGATTTTAAGAGATTTCGACGCCTAAGATGACTGAAAAATGAGATAAGGGACCTTATTTCCAGATTTTCCTATTAAAATTGAAATAATGAGGCAAAATCCTCTAATATGAGTTAAAATTACAATGAGACTCCTTAACCAAAGATTGTTTATATTATGATGTATACAACAATTTCTCAATATTCAAAACCTTGCTATTAAAATTAGTTGAGAATGACACCTACTATATAATAATTATCCAACAATTATAAGATCACATATGAAGGTTAATTACTGAGTAAGGTAGACCATTACAGAGATTAGTGAGTGTTGAACCTCCAATTTATACATTGCATTGCCCATTACACGACAAGATTTGCATGATTCTCATGGTTTAAAGGCCCACCTAACATATGTTTTGTGATTATAGGGATGAGAGCGGAGTTCATTCAATTACAAGCCAAAAGAATGCTTCTAGAGCTTTTGAATGAAGATGAAAGAAGACCAAAGAAAGGAGAAAGCAAAGAGAAGAGAGAGAAGAAGAAAAAGGAGAAAAAGAAGAGAAGAAGAATCAAATGGAAGACAGGCCGACCGGTCATGACCGGTCGGCCATGAAGGCTGACCACATTACATTGGAGCCCGACCGGTCATGACCGGTCGGCTGTATACACTGGACAAGGTGGGAACAAAGCCCGACCGGTCATGACCGGTCGGGCACACACACTGGATGATGGAAAATCTGGTCCTCATTGGAATGCTTGGAAAATCAGTCCGACCGGTCGTGACCGGTCGGCGCTGCGTAAGATCAGTCCTTTCTAAATCAGGACTCCGAAAAACACTGCGCAATGCGTAGTCTTTTGCAGAATTCGACGCAAGGGAGATTGTTTGCTATAAAAGGACACCTAGGGGCTCTCCCTAGGGCATCAGAGAGGCTAAGGAACATGAGTTTGGAGGGTGAAGGCGATTGTGGAGCGGCTGCAACTCTTCTATTCGGGTTTTTCTGTTTTTATGCATTATTTCAGAGTTTTTAGTTGTAGCATGACTATGCTCGGCTAGAACCTCTCAGCTAAGGCTGAGAGGTAAAGCTTGTAGCTAATACTATGTTGATTTCAGTTTAATTCAAGTAATTTACATTCAAGTTTGGATTTTTGCATGGTTTAGTTCCAAATAATGGTAGTTTGAGATGTTTTATCTGAGTTTATGTGCTCCGAACATGAATTCCTTTTAATTCTCTGAGATTATCATGTTTGTTTATCTAAATTCGGATTATAGTAATCCTTGAGCAGGCCATAGTCCAGAGGCATGGCTGTTACTCCGCAGGCTATAGTTTGAGTTTTGTATTGATTGAATGGAACTAGAACTTGGAAGTTCAACTTGAATGTGATGGAATGTGTGTGAATGCTTTACTTTCCAACTAGACGAGAGATAGGACTTCAAATCTAGTTGTGTTCTCTATTTGGATTGACTGAATTGACATAGGATTGCTATAAGTGGATCCTTGAAAGCCTTAGTACTTAATATCTCTGATTTTTCATTAAATTCCTGTTTTAAGTAAGTACTCTTTTAAATCTGATTTCCTTTAAAAAGCCGAGTTGCTGGAGTGATTTGGTAGCTGTTACTATTTCCCTGTGGATCGACCTCGGTCTTACCGAGATTTATTACTACATCGCAGCCTTACACTTGAGGCGAGCGAACAGTGAGGCAGGAAAATATAGTTTCAACAATCAAGATGATATAAGAATGATATATAGGTGTTAAACTAATCACAAGAAAATGAGGCTTAGGTCCTCAGATTTTACTGTAAAGTCCAATGACCTTGAGGCTAACACTTGAAGTATCCAATCCTGCAAACACAAAGCTTGTTAGTCATCTAAAGCACAGCTTCCCATGGATTCTTAAGATAAATAGACTAATTAAACACAATCCAAGGAAGCTGGTAAGGGACACGGAGGATCACTTCTCCTTTACGACCCATTTGGCAACAACTTTCATCCGTGCCGGGGTCATGTGAGGATCTATTAAGAGTTCTCCTATTTTCAGGAGAGCTGTTCCTTTTATAAGATTTCTCATAGCCCAACCTCATTGCATCAATCATTTTATTTGTCTTATCATTGATTAGGCTACTTGTTTAAGTAAGGCTTTCATCCGAGCATCGTTCCTTGGTGGAGTCGAAAAATTTCTCCCCATATTCTTTTGATTCTTAAGGGGACTCCAAGTGTGGTGCGCTTCTCTCCCTTTTGGAATAGATTTACCTATCTTACGCTTGGAGGGAGAAAGCTGTGGGCATTTAAAGGCTAAACATTCAGATTTTAGGTGACCCACATCACCACAGGCATGACAAATAGGAGATGCTTTGGTTTTACTTTCCGATGCACCATAGTTCTTTCTCACCATAGGAGGGACAGAAGCAATCTTAGATATATGACTGTTAAAACCAATTCCTCTTCTGTCCATAAGTGATCTCCCTACACCCAAAAGCTTTTCCAAGCTCTCTTCTCCTTGTGTGAATCGTCTTTTAGAGTCAACAACTTGACATTTAAGACGATCAATTTCAGCATTTACCTCTTTGAGCTCTTTTTCTAGACTCACATGTTTATCTAGAGTCTCACCATTCATGAATTTTTCTTTTTCATGTTTAAGAGCATCGTTCTTCTTTTTCAGCTCTTGTAAATCTTGACCCAACTTTTGATTTTCAATTTTCAATCCATCAAGATTTTTGGCTAATTTATCATTTTCAGCCTTCATTTGTCCCAACTTCTTAATGATGTTTATATTTTCAATATATAGTTGGTTATACACTTCTTGAAGGTCTTCATCCTCACCTTCATCATCACAAGAGGAGGTATGGTTAACATTATCTTCCTCTTTCTCATTTTCAGGGAGAGTTGTGGTGGTGGAGATCATAAGAGCTTTCACCGATCTTTGTTCTCCATCACTACGGGATTCATCGGAATCGGATTCCGAGCTAGTATCATCCCAAGTGGCAACAATAGCCTTTCTCCCTCTATGTTTCTTTTCATCATTTTCTGAGCAATTGGAAGCAATGTGACCGTAATTCCCATAATTATAGCATTTTGGCTCTTTTGATCTTCTAAAAGATTTACCTGTATAGTTCTTATGATCAAAATGCCTTCTTTTCTTGTGGTGGCTCTTGCTTTTAAAGAATTTCTGGAATCTCTTAGCCATAAGAGCCATTTCTTCTATGTTCATTTCCTCATCATCATTTTCTTTAGGAGTGTATGCTTTGTGAAAGGTTTTCAAGACCGAATTTTTGGATTTTGTGGGAGGTTTGAAATGTGGCTCATGAGTTTGAAGGGATCCTAGTAATTCTTCAACTTTCATAGTGTCTAGGTCCCTACACTCTTCTAGAGCAATGACTTTAGATGAGAGGTGTTCCGCTAGAGATTTTAAGATTTTTCTATAAATTTTGCTATTCGAAACCTTCTCTCCTAGTCCACACATGTCATTGGTGATGTTATTTAGACGTGTGAAAATTGCATAAAGGTTTCATCCTCCTCTATTTTTATATTCTCAAATTGTGTTGTAAAGAGTTGGAGTTTAGATCTTTTGACTATGTGTGGAGCTCTTAATTGTGCATATTCTAACCCCAATTCATCACTCATTATGCAAGGTTTTCATGATTTAAAGACTAATCTAATGCATGGATTTGTGATTGTAGGAATAAGAGAGAGGATCTATCAATTGAAGACTTAAAGACATCATTTATGAGCATTGAAGATCACAAGACCAAGTGTGAAAGGGTGGAAGAAAGAAGCAAAGAAGAGAAGAAAAGAAGGAAGAAGAAGATGCTAAAGACCGGTCGTCCGACAGGTCCGATCATTCAACAGAGGGGCCCTGCGGCCACAGCTCACTGGACTGTTAAAGATCGGCCGTACAACCGGTCGTCCACTGCTCAGACCGGTCGTGCAACTGGTCCTTGAATTAAAATTTTGGGTTTTGAATTTCTGAAAACTCTCTGGACGTTTTTTACGTTTTTGCGACCGGTCATCCAGGAGCTCAGACCGGTCGTGCGACCGGTCGTCTGCGTAATGAGGCGTGTTCTACAAGCCCCGAATTTCTCTGCGCACTGCGTAATCTTACGCAAATTCGAGAAGGTTCTGGTGCTGCGGAGCTTCCCCACTATAAAAGGACACCTAGGGATCGTTCCTAGGGTATCTTAGAAGGGTTTAAGCACGGTGGGAGGCGGCGGAAGTCGGATTTGGAGTTCTACAACTCCTCCTAGTTTGTTTGCTATTTTTATGTTTTTTTTAGTTGTTTCATGTTTCCTTGGATCATGAACGGCTAAACCTCTTAGCTAGCTAAGAGGTGAAGCTTGTAGTGAATCTAAGATGTTTTCAATTCGTTTGATGTGGTTTTAAGTTGGATTTCATGTTTAAGAACAATGGTTTGAAGTTTAATTCAAGTACTAAAGTAGTTTTTCTTAGTCTTATGATGACTCATCGATGTTTAGAAGAATTACTTGAGTTCTTAACTGTTGTGTGTTAGTCTAGACCAGTATGATTCGAGGAATTGGAGTACGCTCTAGTACTATGATCTTCATGTGGGAGCTTCTTACCAAAGTTCTATTTTTCTGAAAATTCTGTAGTATGTGAGACTATACATGTGATTTGAATCAAGTTCAAATCATAATCTAGTTTTGTCTTGTGACAGGATTTAATGATGGTTATGGTTGTGATCTTAGCCTATTAGAATTGGGACTGACCTATACAATTGAGTATGCTCGTTCTAGCTTGTATCGAGTGAATCATATGCATGGATCTTACATATGGCAGATTGTTGGTTTAACTGTTCTATCATCTGACTAGATAGAACTTTATTTCGATTCTAGTTGAGAAAGTGTGAGACCACAGTGAATTGAGCATCAAGGATTGCTACAAGTGGATCCTTGAACCCCTAGTGCTTTTATTTAATTGATTACTTTCAGTTTAGTTTAAAGTTGTTATTCACATCATTCTTCTACAAATCTATTTATCAACTTTCCAATAGAAACTATTGGAAGTATTTGTGAAATCCTACATAAGTCCCTGTGGATCGACCTCGATCTTACCAAGATTATTACTACATCGCAACCCTACACTTGGGGAAGCGAACAAGTTTTTGGTGCCGTTGCCGGGGACTTTGACTGTTTTTCACAAAATTTCTGAAAATAGTATCTATTTGGGATTTTTAGGATTTTAGTACTAAGTTAGTTTGTTTTGTTTGATTTGTTTTCTTTTTCAAGGATTTTAGGAAGTTGAAGAAGACATAAGGATCTCAAGTGCCCAATCAGGTTCTATCTTTCTAAACCTTACTCTTCTTCTTCCCCTATTCATTCTTATTAATCTCTTGTAGAGTGGGTGGAGACTCCTTTTTGGATCTCTGATAGGTGGGCCTTGTGCCACCTAGATTTCTATTGGTCGGCTCTACCGTCTTGGATCACCTTGTGCTCAGAGATTTCTTTTCTCACCCCTACTCTTCTTTCTTCTTTTTCTGCACTTTTCTCAAAAGATTCAAAGAGTGGGTGGGGAGTTCTCTGAACCCCTATTGACCAGGAGAAATCGGTCTCTATCCTTGCTTCTGGCTCAGCCATTGCAAGACACCTTGTGCTTCGGTTTTAGAGAAGAGTAAAGAAAGGAAGGAAGAATTATTCTTTCTTTCTTGCTTCATACTTTTAGGATTTGCATGCCACATTAGGCTCGGGATTCCAATAACCGACTCATTAGTGAAGGGGGAATAGTTGAAGGAATTGACAGAGAACCACGTACTAGGAGACATCTAAATTCTCTAATTTTGTCTGAAAGTATGGCTGTGAATCAACCCAATCCTATGGCCAATTAAAATCTGGGTCAAAACCAAACCGAAACGGGAGAGAATGTGGTTGAGAATGTTCCCCGACCAAGAACATTACGTGATTACTTACAACCAACAAGAGCGAGCACTCCCTCATGCATAGTTTTTCCATAAAATGTAGGGAATGTAGATTTGAAACCGGGAGTAATCCAACTCCTACCGAAATTCCATGGATTAGACAGTGAAAGTGCCTATCAACACCTTAAGGAATTTAATGAGGTAATAACCACCATGCACTTTGCGATTGTTACTGATGATGTGGTAAGGCTTAAATTATTTCCTTACACCCTTAAAGATAAAGCTAAAGGTTGGCTTCATGCATTAAGGCCAAGATCAATTGGTGCATGGACTGATATGCATAGGGAATTCATTAAAAAATTCTTCCCTACTCACAAAGCGAACATGTTGAGGCGCCTTATCATGAACTTTGGCCAAAAGGAAGATGAGACCTTCTTCCAATGTTGGGAGAGGTTTAAGGACTTGTTAAATGCATGCCCACATCATGGCTATGAAATTTAGCGGGTTATAAGCTTTTTCTATGATGGACTGACTTCACCCATGTGCCAATTCGTAGGATGATGTGTAATGGGGAGTTCATGAATAAGGAAGCCGATGAAGCATGGGACTATTTGGAGGAATTGGCTGAGAATGCACAGTCTTGGGATACATCTAAACCAACAAATTCCAAGACTAGTCAACAAAAGGAAAAAGGAGGAATTTATGTCCTATCAGAAGAGGATAGCATAAGTGCACGGGTGGCTAGCCTCACAAGAAAAGTCGAGGCCATGGAATTAAAGAAAGGAGACACGATCAACTCTAATGACGTTGAAACTGTTTGTGGAATTTGTGCCGGAAATCAACATATAATGTAAGATTGTCCCACAATTTCAGCGGTTCAAGACATCTTACAAGAACAAACAAATGCCATAAATAGTTATCAACGCCAATTTGGTGCTCCAAACTCAAACACGTTTAATACTAGTTGGAAGAACCATCCCAACTTCAGTTGGAGGAATGGACCCACTGCGAATGCAAACAATATCCCTCAAGCTCAACCTTTACTAGGTCCATCCCTAATCATTACACCAAAAGCTACGCTAAAGGAGATGTTGGGTGCATTCGTATCAGTTCAAGCTGAGTATAACAAGACTAATTCTCTGAAAATAGATGGGTTCATGCAAGAGCAATTGAAATTTAATCAAAGTTCAACTCAAGCCATCAATGACTTGAAAACTTCAATGCCTAGAGTTGAATCTCACCTTAGTGTTAGGGAGAAAGGCACACTTCCTGCCCAACCTCTTCCTAACCCAAGAACCCAATTTGAGATATAAGATGCAAGCTCATCCTCCCAACATACGGAGCATGTTCAAGCTATCACCACTTTGAGAAGTGGGAAAATAGTTGATAAATCTAATCCGGTGAAGGCTCCAAAGCCTAAGGATCCGGAAAATTTCAAATAGGTGATAGCTCAAACAACACTCCACAAGAGAAAGAGCCTAAGTATCGGTGCTCAAATTCCAGTCATACTTGGCCACCCTTTTCTAGCTATTTCAAATGCAATTATCAATTGTAGAAACGGGCTTGTACAAATGTCCTTTGGAAACATGACACTTGAGCTGAATATATTTGATTTATGCAAACAACCACGGGAAGTTGATGAGGAGATCCACAAGATAAACTTGATTGAATCATTCGTGGAGGAAACTTTCCCCTCAACATTATATTCCGCCTTTGGAGGCATGTGTGGCCCACTCTCATGAGATAAATGATGACACAATACGAGAGACAGATGCCATTTTAGATGTGATAGCGGTGCTTGATAACAAAAGATGGAGGGCCTTATTTGAGCCTTTACCCATAAACGAGAACAAGCCCCTCCCATACAATATCAAGGCACCAACACTCGACCTAAAACCATTACTAAGTGAGCTGAAATATGTCTATTTAGGTCGAGATGAGACATATCCGGTAGTGATTTCTTCCCACTTGGATGAGGAACAAGAGAGTAGGTTAATTGCCACTCTAATAGAGCATAAGAGTGTCATTGGATGGTCGATTACGAATCTCAAAGGCATAGACCCACTAATTTGTACTCATTGCATACACCTTGAGAAGAATGCGAAGACATCTAGGCAACCACAAAGACGACTCAATCCAAACATGAAGGATGTGGTTAAGGCTGAAGTGGTGAAACTATTGGATGTGAGTATTATTTACCCAATATCCGATAGTCAATTGGTGAGCCCAACTCAAGTGGTGCCTAAGAAATCCGGAATACCTATCATAGCCAATGCCAATAATGAACTCGTACCAACCAGAGTCACTACCGGTTGGAGAATGTGCATTGACTACAGGAAGCTAAACACTATCACGAGGAAAGACCACTTCCCCCTACCGTTTGTTGATCAAATTTTAGAAAGGTTGGCGGGTCATTCCCATTTTTGCTTCCTTGATGACTATTCAGGATATAACCAAATAGAGATCGCCCTTGAAGACCAAGAAAAGACTACATTCACATGTCCATTCGGCACGTTCGCCTATCGGCGGATGCCGTTTGGACTATGCAATGCCCCTATCACTTTTCAGCGATGTATGATGAGTATCTTTTCTGATATGGTGGGGACAATTCTCGAAGTCTTCATGGATGATTTCTCAGTATTTGGTTGTAGCTTTGATGAGTGCCTTATGCACTTGAAATATGTGTTGAAAAGATATGAAGAGAAGAACCTTGTGTTAAATTGGGAGAAGTGTCACTTTATGGTTCAAAAGGAAATTGTACTTGGTCACATCATTTCACAAAACGGAATCGAGGTGGACAAAGCGAAAATCGATCTTATCTCTAACCTTCCACCACCCAAGATCATACGAGATGTGCGGTCCTTTTTAGGACACGCGGGATTTTATAGAAGGTTCATAAAGGACTTCAGTTCACTCTCTCATCCTTTATGTAACCTACTTCAAAAGAAAAATTCATTCGAGTGGAATGAAGATTGTCAAAATGCCTTTACCACACTTAAAGGTATGTTGACATGTGCTCCCATAATGCAACCACCTGATTGGAGCCTCTCTTTTGAAATTATGTGCGATGCAAGCGATTATGCTATTCGGGTCGTGCTAGGTCAAAGAAGAGAGAAGAAGCCATGTGTTATCTACTATGCAAGTAGAACCTTAAACTCAGCCCAAGCAAACTACACTACTACAGAAAAAGAACTTTTACCCGTAGTTTTTCGCCTTGGACAAGTTTAGGTCCTACTTGATCGGATCCAAGATCATCATATTCACTGACCATGCCGCGCTTAAGTACCTTCTCTCTAAGAAGGATGCTAAACCACGGTTGTTAAGATGGATCCTTTTACTCCAAGAATTTGACATAGAGATACGTGATAAGAAAGGAGTAGAAAATGTAGTGGCTGACCATCTCTCTCGACTTGTTCTCACCAATTCTCCTAAAACAACCGCGATCAATGACATGTTCCCTAATGAACAACTTTTTAAAGTCTCCCAATTGCCATGGTATGCGGACATTGCTAACTATCTTGCTACAGGTACGATTCCTACCCATTGGAAAAAGCAAGATAAGGATAAATTCTTCACTAAGGTGCAAAAATTTCTATGGGACAACCCATACTTATTCAAGTATTGTCCCGATCAAATCATAAGGAGATGTGTGCCAGATGATGAACAACAAACTATCATCTCCTTTTGTCATTCTCAGGCATGTGGTGGCCACTTTTCGGCTAAGAAGACCACAGCCAAAATTCTGCAATGTGGGTTTTATTGACCCACTATGTTCAAAGACACACATGAGTTTTGTAAAACATGTGAGCCTTGTCAGAAATTGGGAGGAATCTCCCGTAGAAATATGATTCCACTCAATCCCATCTTAATAATTGAATTTTTTTTATTGTTGGGGCATCGATTTCATAGGTCCATTCCCATCTTCTTTTGGACACGTATATATCTTTCTTGTCGTTGATTATGTGTCCAAATGGGTCGAGGCGATCCCATGCCGGAATAATGACCATAAAACAGTCATTCGTTTCTTAAAAGAGAATATTCTTTCTCGGTTTGGAACACCTCGAGTCATCATAAGTGATGGAGGGTCTCACTTTTGTAATCACCCATTTGAAACCTTAATGAAAAAATATGGCTTAACACACAAAGTGAGCACCCCCTATCACCCACAAACTAGTGGACAAGCTGAGATATCTAATAGGGAGATTAAACACATTTTGGAGAAAATGGTGAACCCCGATCACAAGGATTGGTCTCTTCGACTCACCGATGCGCTTTGGGCATACCGTGTAACACCCGTACCTTAATTAGCCCTCCGTACACCTCTTTTTCGAACTCGGCATACCTGGAACAGTCCAAACCGACGAGTTTCAATCAGACACCCTATTTTGGTACCGCAACGACCCGAGACTTGTACCCCGGCGACCGCGCGGACGCCACGACTCCAACGCCGCGCGGCACGCTCCGTTTCGATACCTAGTTTGAAAGATGTGTTCATGTGCGCAAATCTAGGCGGGCCACGCTACACATGCATGGTGTGGGCCCCACTTGCACAAATCCCTAGGTTGTCCCATCAATCAATCAAGCATCAATCAATCAAGTACATCTCTCTCTCTCCTCACAAGTCAACTTAAGCCCATACCTAAGCAATCAAATCTCATAATTACCCCATCCCCTTGCTATCATCATGCCCATTTCTAATACCACTTATATCCCAAGCTCCCTACAAACAAGTGCCATACGTAGCCATTTTTGAAAGAGAAAGAAAGAGAGAGAAAGAGAGAGAAAGAGAAAGAGAGAGTAAGAAAAGGAAGAGATTAGTGAGTGAGATTGGAGGGTTAAGAGAGTTCTTGTGGGCTTAGGTGACTAGAGGAGGAGATCTACCACATCGAGCCGTCCGATCGTCTATCCGACCCAATCCAACCGTCCAATTTGAGTGAGTGCTAAAAGGGGACATCAACTCCCCTTTCTTCCTTCTTTCCCTTTCATTTTCGGGCCCACAAGTGGGCCATGTTGTGAGACAGCGTGCCCACCACGCTGCCACGACATGGACCACCTTGTGTGGCCCACCATGATGCTTTATTTTCATTTTTCCTATTCTTTGAAACATGAAGATCTTGATGAGGTATACTACAAGGATTATCTTGATCCAAAGCTAATTGGGCCCACCATGAGGTGGCCCAACTGATGAATGGAGTGGATCCTACATGTGTGGACCCCACTGATCAAGGCACCACAAAACAAATAAAAAAGAAGAAGAAAAAGAAAAAAAAAAGGATGGGAGGCCGCTGGACAGCCAGCGTCCAGAGGACGCTGCTGCCCAGCGCTGCCCCTTTGAGCGCTGGACGTGGGTCCCCACTCGTGGGGCCCACCTTGATGCAGGTATTCGATCCACACCGTCCGTCTGTTTCTCCAGCCCATTTTATTGCTGGACACAAAAAATGAGACTGACCCAGATATAGAAAACAGTAGGGATAATGGAACCCACTGTCGGAACTTCTTGGGCCCACCGTGACGTTTGTAGATTGTTTCACCAGTCCAATATTAGACTCATTAGGTCCCCAATGAGCTGGGGGACCTGATGAATGGAGTGGATTACACTCATGTGGGCCCCACTTAAAATAATCAAAAGAAAACAAAAAAAAGGAAAAAGGGAAGAAGAAGAATGACCAGCGTTGTACGCTGGTCTCTCTCTCTCTTCGCGTCAGGGGCGCTGGACGATTGGAGTGGGTCCCCATTCATGGGACCCACCTTGATGATTTTATTAGATCCACACCGTCCATCTGTTTCCCCAGATCATTTTAGGGCCAGGTCCCAAACTTGAAACAGATCCAAATCTCAAGTGGACCATACTATCTGAAACAGTGGAGATGATGACGTCTATGGTAGAACTTTCTCTGGCCCATCTTGCAGTTTGTAGACCCCGTAACCTGTCCAATATTGGACTCTAAGCGTTCCTCGGGAGCTGGGGAACATGATGAACGGTGGGGATAATACTAATGTGGGCCCCACTTGAGATAAACATAAGATAAAAAAATAAAAAAATAAAAAAAATGCAAAGAAGTCCAACGCTGGACGGTTCCAGCGTCTGAGACGCTGTGAACATCCAGCGTCTGGACGCTGGGCAGTGAGTGGGGTCCCCATTCGTGGGACCCACCTTGATGTTCGTGATCAATCCATGCCGTCCATCTGATTCCCCAAATCATTTTAGGGCGAGGGCCAGAATCTGAATCAGATTCAAATCTTAAGCGGACCGCACCACAGGAAACAGTGGTGAATATGATGTCTACTGTCGAAACTGCCTCTGCCAACACTGATGTTTGTAGACCCCGTAACATACCCAATATTGGGTTCGTTAGGTCCCCCATGAGTTAGGGAACCTGATGAACGGATTGGATCAGCCTTATGTGGGCCCCACTAGACCAAAACCAAGAAAAGAAAATAAAATACAATAAAATTAAAAAAAAAAAGAAGAAGAGGGAGAGGCGTGGCCTCTGACGCTCGGAGTACCCAACGTCCACGGACGCTGGGCTCCTCAGCCGTCCACCAGTTGCCCACCTCGTGGGACCCACCTTGATGTATTTGTTTTATCCAGCCATCCACCTGTTTTCTCAGATCATTTCAGGGCCCACCATTACGACGGTTTTCCATCTGAACCGTCTATCAGGTCACGTAAACCTATATGAATGGAAAACACAAATATCAGCTTGATCCAAAACTCAGTTGGGCCCACCTAGAACATACGTGCTTTATCTCTTCCATCCATAAGGTTTTCCAACTCATTTTAGTGGCTGAGCCCAAAAGTTAAGCATATCCAAAAGTCAAGTGGGCCATGCCACGGGAAACAGTGGGAATATGAATTCCACCGTTAAAACCTTCCCAAGCCCTACAGTTATGTTTATTTATCATCCAACCTGTTCATAAGATCACATGGATATGGGTGAAGGGAAATCATAAATATCAGCTTTATCTAGAACTTCTATGACCCAGGTGGGCCCGATGCTCGTCCAGAGGTGACCCACCCTATGGGTCCTACATGATGTATGTGTCTGATCCAGGCCGTCCTTTCTTGGGCCCACCTATAATCTATATGTTTTATCCATGCTGTATACTATTTTTGTCAGCCTATTTGTATGTGCAGGCCCAAGTATGGGGCCGATGTGGTCTCAAGTGGGCTATGCCACGAAGACCTTTACATTTCCAATGGGGCCCACAGTTCGGGTCCCACTCTCTGTATATATATTGGGCCATTTAAGGACAACATTACATGATATGTCTGGTAACATGCTAGCGTACTTAGTTCGATAGGTTACACTGATAATGTGCTTAGTGTAATGAATATCATGCCCATTCATTTGTTCATACGCATCATATGTGTGCCTGACTGTGGATGATGTTGATCATAGCATATGCCTTACAGTTTGACATACTTAGGGGACCCGTATGAGATAGGGTCACCCTACATGATCGCGCGGTATGCGCAGGTTTGGTGCATGGCTTTGATAGTATGACTCATGCATCTCGCATTATACATGTCATGATCAGATTCTCACCCCAGCGGCATCGGGGTTGTAACCACCACAGTCACATCGTGGATGGTAGGAATGGACACCGGAAATATGTTCTAGCACTTGGGCGCCAAAGATGTCCTTGGGTGAAAGTCCCTAAACCCTGTGGTACCAGTAGGATGCTCCAATGTCTAGACCGAGTAGGATTTATGAGCGCATGAGGGCCAAATACCAGTAGGCCGCGTCTCCCACTGTGTCGGGGTCGGTTGGAAGGGGGTGTGACCTTACCCGCCCGGGGTGCAGAGGGCTATATACTAGGTTGAGTTTGACCAGCTCGTGAATGGGTTCGCTATCGACGAGCCGGGGGGATTTTCTTATATGTCATTGACGAGGCGGATAGTGAGGTCTCTTCCACTCGCTTGGTTATGCGCGCGATGGGCGGCAACCAATGTCTGGAGTGTACTAGACCCCGGTGATGTCCCAGTTGTAAACCGTATGATATATGACAGTTGAGGATTGACATGCGCACATGGCATCATTAGCATATGACACTCGGCCACATAGGCCCATTGCATTGCATAGCCTCGAGATGACTAATGACATTCATAGACTTGGTAGTGTAGCCTGCCATCATTTCTACTTACTCTGATATCTGTATACCTGTCATATGCATTGCGCACACACCACGCACTCTCTAAGCTTCATAGTAAGCTTATGCACGTTGTTTACGTGCAGGTCATACTATAGCGCGACAGCAGTGAGACAGGGGCGCGCATTTGATTTTTCCAGCTTTCAGTTATACCTTGTATTTCCTTTTTCTGCAGCATTGTACTCAAAAGATGATCTTAGTGGATATGTGATGTGATGCTTTTTGGTTTGGTATACTTATGTTTATGCTCATCTATATAAAAAAAAATTACCTTGAAAATCCTCCTTGTGGGATCCCAGGATCGGAATCTGGCGTATGGGAGCTAGGGGCCGAGAATGGGGTACTACGGAGGTTGTTGGCACCGGATTCGGTGGCCAGGAATTTAGTGAGCCCAGTCCCCGAGTTTGGGGCGTGACATACCGCACCGCTTTTAAGACACCTATTGGAATGTCTCCCTATAGACATGTCTATGGGAAGGCTTATCACTTGCCTGTGGAGTTGGAACATAGGGCATATTGGGCAATAAAGAAGATTAATTTTGATTCTGACAAGGCGAGCTCATTGCGCAAACTACAATTGAATGAACTTGCAGAACTCTGGAACAAAGCTTATGAAAATGCGAGAATTTACAAGGACAAGACGAAGGTATTCCATGATAAGAACATTCTTCGTAAGACATTCACGATCAATCAAAAAGTCCTTCTGTATAATTCTCGCCTACATTTATTTCCGGGGAAATTGAGATCTCGATGGACAGGTCCCTACATTGTGCAAACTGTCTACCCATATGGGACCGTCGAGTTGGTAAATCCAAGGAACGGTAACCTCTTTAAGGTAAATGGTCAGCGATTAAAGCCGTTCTTTGAGAAGTTTCCTTCAGAAGGTATGTCCATACCTCTGACTGATCCTGTGTATCAGGATGATTGATCTCCTAGTCTGATGAAGGTATAGAGTAGTTAGGATTAGGATTTTTGCTTTTGTTTCCTTTTTTCATAAGTTTGTTAGAAGGAGGAAGAATTCCACTTTTTGTTCGCTCAGGTACTACAATTCCTCACTCCCTTTTATTTTAAAATTGCTCTCATGTTTTGCTCATTGCACATCTTTTACATTAAGGACAACGCAAGATTTGGTTGGGGGGTGTAGGAACATTTGGACGAATCCAGCGTTTTGTAACATTTTGAGCAATTATATAGAAATTTTCAATTTTTCTAAAATTCAAACTCTTTTGGAAAACGTTGTTCTATGCATTCGAGATGATTTGAGTATAAGAAGAGGAGATACGAAGTGTATGAAGTTGTAAGTCTTGAACTTCTTTTAGCATAATGGTTTTATATGTGAAGTCCCCTGTTTATGTGATTGATAGGAAATTTGAATACTCTTACACCTAGTTCACATTACACGATTTTCATGGGTTGAAAGGATTATGTGATTTGTGGATTAGCTAGACTTTAATTTAAGATGTTGGGAAACCAAGCCGGGGTACTTTGTCCATCCTTGTCCATGGGAAAATAACAAAAGATATGGATTTCTAAAAATCCTATCTAATTTAAAAGGAAAAGGAAAAGGAAGGATGAAATTTAGAATGATGGAAAAATGGTGGAAAATTCTGATTAGGGCTACCTATTACCAACCGAGGGATGGTCTACCCGTAACCAAAGCCAGAAATGGGACGTAGTGTGAAAGCCGTCGGAAGGACAGTAAGGCAAATTCCTGTCATTGGCCTGTTGTTGCTCTATATACCTTGAGATCTATAGTCTAGTGATCTATGAAGAAGATAATCCTGGAAACTCATGAGATGAATTTTCACTATGCACACTAGGTTGAATTTGTTCAAGTTCTTCTATTTATCAACCAATCAGCGGGAATTTCATATGGAACCTTGTTATGTCTTGAGAGTTTATGGTTTCAACCTCTATCACCTAATTTTTCTGACTCTTACACTTGTATGGCTTGGGATGTATAGAAGAATAGTTTCTGAGGGAGAGTTGAGTTTTGGAAGAATGAATAGATTTACGTATGTTTTGCTCGGGACTAGCAAAATGCTGGTTGGGGGGTGTGTTGAGCTCTTAATTGTGCATATTCTAACCCCAATTCATCACTCATTATGCAAGGTTTTCATGATTTAAAGACTAATCTAATGCATGGATTTGTGATTGTAGGAATAAGAGAGAGGATCTATCAATTGAAGACTTAAAGACATCATTTATGAGCATTGAAGATCACAAGACCAAGTGTGTAAGGGTGTAAGAAAGAAGCAAAGAAGAGAAGAAAAGAAGGAAGAAGAAGATACTGAAGATCGGTCGTCTGACCGGTCGTCCGATCATTCAACAGAGGGGCCCTACGGCCACAACTCACTGGACTGTCAAAGACCGGTCCGACCGGTCGTCCACTGCTCAGACCGGTCGTGTGACTGGTCCTTGAATTAAAATTCCAAGTTTTGAATTTCCGAAAACTCTCTGTACGTTTTTGCGACCGTTCGTCCAGGAGCTCAGACCGGTCGTGCGACCGGTCGTCTGCGTAATGAGGCGTGCTCTACAAGCCCCGAATTTCTCTGCGCACTGCGTAATCTTACTCAAATTCGAGAAGATTCTGGTGCTGCATGACTGCACAATAAAAGCCGACAGTGCTCGACTCCTCGGGTTGAATCAGGCAACACCTTGTTCGCATTGCCTTCTTGCTCCGATCCTTTACAAAAAAAATTCAAATTTTTTTTTTCAAAATTTTAAAAAGTCCAAAAAGTTCAAAAAATCTAGATATTCACAAAATTCCAAAAAAAAAATAGAAAATCTTTAAAAGCAAAAAAAAAAAAAATTAGAAATCTCTTTTTCAATAAAGTGTCAAATCTATCTGTCAAAGCACTTGAGTATGAAGTTGACTCATATGATTTCAATCTAGAGTTGGACTTCAAACTCAAGGGTTTGTACAAAGCCAAATGATGTGGAAAATGATGAGCTGACTCTCAAACTAAGAGGGTCTCCTCAAAAGTTCGAACCATAAGCCAATGTCATCTAAAAAAATTTCAAAATTATAAACCTAGGATCTCCTGAGACCCATAAGGAAGTGTGCATTGAGAATCCTTGTCCCTGAAAAATAAGCAGAGAATGATCGAATTTTTTAAGTCATGACTTCCCAATCTTGCATACTATGAATACTTATCCAGACTCGATAAAAAACTCATCAAGCCTATCAAGAAGATGCTGCCAAGACTATGCTTGCATTCTATGTTGGAGTATGCGACCATACGAATGATCGGAGAAATCTTGCAGCTCAATGAAGACAAGATTGCTGCCAACATGTCAAAAAATACTTCAAGTGTCAGCAGCATACACATCAAATCCATGTGTGTACTTCAACCTGACAATGCTCCAGCTATTCCCTGTACGAGGTATCTACATCAACGGAAAGATCAACTCGGCATCATCTAACAATTGATTACTTCAGAAAGAGGAAGGAGGTAACATTCTGATCTCGCACAATAATTCTCATGAAGAATGGCATCATCAATTGTTAAGGGTTCCCACGTGCTATCAACATTGGCAATGGGACGTCCTTTGAAATCTAAGGATGGAGGAGTTCCTCGAGAAGCTTAAAATCAGAAGATAGACCTACGAGTTCAAGTCAAAATCATGTCACAGTGAGTGCTAATGAAGAATGAAGCCGAAGAAAGAAAATTCATATCGAGTTTATAACAAGCACTGCCGCATCTATCAGACTCAAGGGGCAAGCCCCTGAGAATCAGAGAAGTTCTTCTGGGAGACACCGTTTGACTCACCAACCTGAGGGGTAAGGATCTTCCAAAGCCAATCAACGCCGACAACGTGAAATTCTCTCACATGTAAGCTAATCAAACCTTATCAAGAGTTACATTAGTAGAGCTGAAGTCAAGAGGTCAAGGCTTAAACCTCTGAGAATCCCTTCCCTGTCCACCAATAAGTGTTCCAAATAAAGGGTTCAAAAGCCAAAGAAAAAAAGAAGAAAAAAAAAAGAATAAAGCAAAATAAAATAAGGGTTAAAAAAACAAAAAGAGGGACACACAACCCAAAAAAAAAGGAAAGAGAAAAAGAAAAAAATGACTAAAAAAACACATCTATCCATCCATCCACCTCAGAAGGGTCTGTAACTAAGGCCAACAGCTCTGCCATTGTAACTTAAGATAAGGCCCGAAAGGTTACCATCGGCCGGCAACGACGGATTCCTGACCTCTAGTCACCGTAGTTATCCAAAAAAAAGAGATGTGTGCTTAAACAAAGAGGGCGGAGTGAAAACTCGAAAGGGCGCTCCGAGTAAAAACAGTGGGCACACAGCAGACTTGGTGAAAACCCGAAAGGGCGCTGAGGGTAAAAACAGCATAGCTGCCAAGGGGCAGACAAGATCAAATACCCAGGACGTGGTGAAAACCCAAAAGGGCGCCACGAGCAAAAATGGCAGGCAAGCCAGACGCGGTGAAAATCTGAAAGGATGATGCGAGTAATAATGGCTAAGAAAAGAAAAGGAAAAAAAAAAAGCAGATACATGAGAGATCCAAGCGACACAAAGATTCAACGGAAGTAAGGATGGCGGCTATGAGTCGAAAATTCTTTTAAGATCTGCCCAAATTCTAGAGTCAGGATACCATTGCGCACTATCTTAAGGGGACCAGGACCTTTGGTGAATAATTAAGAAAATCAAGTATGACATTAGGCTGAGTCAAATATTCTGATTCCTACATCTAAAAGCACAAATCCAAATCACGCATAGAAAGACAAGCACTTGGCACAAATTTCCATTTCATGCATGATTTGCATACAAATATTTAAAAAAAATTATTTTTCCTTATTCATATATATGCAAAAAAAAAAATCTTACAAAGCTTTCAAAATAAACGTCCTCCAGTCAACTAATAGGGTACCTTCCATGAGTGCATTTCTCCTGGTCATCTTCCCCGAAAGGTAAGTATCTCTCCCCCTGCTTCCATACTTCAACACTTTTGCTAAAGTGATTTCTCTCCTCACAAGTACCAAAAAGGAATTCCAAGATCAGCCCATCAATGTCCATCAAGGCCCTATCTCTACCATCAAAAGTCCCAACATTCAAGACCCCATTTAAATATGAAAATCCAGCCATGCCACCACTAATGGGGGCATTCAAAGCCTCTCCAACCACCACATTCAAGCCTTCATCTACTCCCACTTTCAATGCCCCATCCACCCCATCTATCAAAGGTATCTCTCCTCCATTAAGCTCCATTGAAAATCTAAAGTGGGGGACCCATCATGGTCAGCCCCCACAGCCTTTAAATCTCCAACATCCATTGTTGAGAAAGGACAAAGTAAGAAGAAGACAAAAAGAGGAGAAATGATGAGACAAAGGAGAAAATCATGGCCGGATCGAAAATTCGGTACGAGGAATCAAGTAGATAAAGACAGAGAAGCAGTTAGGAATGTTCGAACCAGACCAGCCCAGACCGCACAAGAGAGGAGGTCTGGGCGGCCCCCTGGGGGTCGCCCATAAGGACACTCTCCCTCTCTCTCTGCAGATTGGCTCAGGGGCCTTGTGGTAGGTGAGATTGTCAATCCATGTCAGCAAATGGCACTCTGAAGGCTGCCCAAAACTCCGATTGACTCCAGATTTGGACAGAGGTTGATCCAGATCGTTTGAAGCATTCTCCACAAATCAAATCATGAAGAGCTACGTTCAAAATGAGTCTGATCAATCTAAAAAAGATAAAAGTTGATCAAGTGTGGGCCCTAAGCAACCCAAACTGTTCAAAAGTTAAACCATCATGATCCAAACCATTGAAGAGCTTCCTTAAGCTACCAATCTCCAAGATCAAGGGTCCAATCATCACGATCTGGCTTCCAAGTATGAGAATAGAAGCACAAGAGGTCTTACATGGCCCATCCAAGCAATCTTCGTGCTACCAGGATGTATTGTAAACTTCGACTTATGGGCTTCTTCTAAAATTTCTTTCTTTAGTTCTTTGATATCAGGCACACACAATCTTTCTCGATACCTGATTGCTCCGTCTGCCCCTACTTTCCATTCAATTGCCGCATCGGCAGCTACAAGTAAAATTCGATCTTGAAGCCACGTGTCTTGTTTTTGAGCTTCTTTGATTCGGGTCACCAACGTTAGCTGAATTGTCAAGTTTCCAAGGAAAGCCATGGTGCTATTTTCCCACGGTTGGATATCATAGTCTTTGATATTTTCTAACAACTTCTATTCTTGCATGGCGAGGGTCGCGGTGAGTAATTGCTTCTTTCTACTCAAAGCATTTGCCACCACATTTGCCTTGCCCGGATGATAACAAATATCAAAGTAATAGTCTTTTAAAAACTCTAGCCATCTTCTCTGCTGCATTTTCAACTCTTTTTATCAAATAGATACTTAAGACTCTTATGATCGGTGTATAGTTCAAACTTCTCTCCATATAAGTAATGTCTCCATATTTTCAAAGCGAAGACGACCGTAGCTAGCTCCAAGTCGTGAGTAGGGTAATTCTGCTCATGTTTCTTCAACTTCCTGGAGCTGTAAGCGATCACTCTTCCATTCTATGTAAGAATACATCCCAACCCTTGGTGAGAGGCATCCGTGTAGACGACAAATTTTTCTCCCTCCGCTGGAATCGTTAATATTGGTGCCGATGTTAAATGCTTCTTAAGCCTTGTAAATGATATTTCACAACTCTCATCCCATATAAAGGTTTTACTCTTTCCCGTCAGACTGGTTAATGGTCTCGCAATTTTAGAAAATCCGTTGATAAATCTCCTGTAATAGCCTGCTAATCTAAGGAAACTCCGTGCTTCGGACGCATTCGTGGGTTGTTCCCATTTAATCACAGTTTCAATCTTTGTCGAATCCACTGAGATTCCCTTTCCAGACACAACGTGTCCTAAAAATTTTACTTCTTCTTTCCAAAACTCACACTTTTTGAGTTTTGCATACAATTGATTGTTCTTAAGGGTCTGTAGTACGGTCCTAAGATGTTCCTCATGTTCTTCATAAGTCTTGGAGTATATGAGGATGTTGTCAATGAAAACTATGACACACTGGTCGAGGTAAGGCTTAAATACTCTGTTCATTAGATCCATAAACACTGCTGGGGCATTCGTGAGCCCAAAAGGCATAACCAAAAACTCGTAGTGACTATAACGCATTCTAAATGTGGTTTTAAGTATATCTTGGTCCTTGATTCTTAACTGATGGTAGCCTTGATTTCTGCCTCATGCCCTGGATTCAGTTGCTTTCGGTTCTTAGGATTCTTTCTTGCGTCAACCCATGTCCTCTTTCTTGTTTCATGTCTTGAATTTTCTTCTTGAGACCATGTCTTCGAAACGGATTGCTCTATCATGCGAACCTCTGTAGCCCAGTTACGAAAGGTGAAAGAGATGTTGCTTAGCATTTCGTATGAGATCGTGGAGTCCAAATCTAACACGCGCATTCGTTTGTTCAGGATAGGTTTGCCATCTCACTGTAACTGGTTCCTGTACTACCCCCGGTGCTTCTTCTTCCAACTTTCGGACAAGCGGGGCGATACTGGGTGTCACATTCTGTGAGATCAAGGTGGCTAGAGCCTCCTAAACTTCTCCCATCTGCCTAGAAAACTCCTTGTGGGCTTAGACCAATTCCCTAATCTGTTCTCGGATTAATAATAATTCAACGTCTTGTCCTGCCAGTTCCCTTTCTTCGACGGCCTGTACCATTGCGACTTACATCGGTCTTTCATGTATTGTGGGTGTTATCGATACTACGGCTGACATATTTTGACTAGTTTCTTCTGTCTTTATCTTAATAGTACCCTGATTGATCAATCTCTGTACTTTCCCTTTTAAGATGAGGCATTCTTCTGTCTTGTGTCCCAGGGTCCGATGATACTTGCAATAATTTGGGGCATCCACTTACCCTACTTCATCCGGTCGGATCGGTTCTAGCAATTGCAGCTCCCCTTCTTCGATCAGTCGCTCCATTATTGGAACGAGATCTTCCAGATCAAAAGAATAACGTCATCTTTTTTTGTTTTCGCAGCCCTTTGTCTTTGGCCTGAGTTTCTGCTAGCTTGCTTTTGATCTCGTATTCCAGATGTTGGCGTTTTCGATCTTTTAAGGCTTTGCTTTTTTCGACGTAATTTGACGCGACCATCTTTTCAATCTCACGCCTCGGTCTTTTAGCTTTGAACTGTGTTCTCAGTGCAACTCCCTCTACCATATGGGCCTTTGTCTCTAGGTCCCAGAATGTTGAGAAATTGTGTCTGGATAAACCGAATGAGATCATTGCGTCCATGGCCGGCGTGCACATCTTGACTTGCTCGGTCTCGCTGGGTAACTCTCGACGTTGTGTTGCTGTAGTGCCCCATCTGTTGATGAACTTCTCGACTAATTCTCCTTGCCTCTGATGAACTAAGGCTAAGTCTGTCAAGGACACCTCTCGCTCAATAGAGAAAAATTTAGAATGAATAATTCTTGCATCTGATCCTAGGTCTTGATAGACCTTGCAGGTAATGATATGTACCATTGAAATGCATTTCCAGTCAACGTCGACCCAAACAATCTGAGGCAATATTGAGGTACCGCAGAAAAATTCCTTAACATTATCATGAATTGGGTTATATGCTCCTCGAGTGACCCTTTACCATCGAATTGTGGAAAGTTGGGACGCTTAAAGTAGTTAGGGAATAGGATTTTGTTAACTTCGAATGGATACTGTACCCGATAGACATATTTTCCTCTTTTCTCCTTTTCTCTCTCCTGACGCATCAGATTCGAGACTGTTTGGGATAATTCTTCTCTTATGACATGCGTCGAAGATGTTGGTACGCGTTCGAATGTGACGCTTCTCGATCGGACTTGTGGTTCTGCGGCTATTGGCTCTCCCGTTGCCTCCTGTGATTCTCCCAGTGACTGTCTAATGAGAATGGTTGGGCTTCTGGTTGCCCCCTGGGCGACTAGAGCCAACAATGCTTCTTTCATTTCTCTGGATGTGTCGTCTTGGACCTGGATTATCTCATCTATCTGCTCTTGGATTGGAGGCAGCTCAACATTTTGATTAGCTAGTTCTTCTTCTTCAGAAACCTAAATCATGGCGACTTGCTCCTGTTGTGGCTTTGGTTCAATCGTAGTTACCTTACTGATGGTTACTTCCACTGATTCTGCGATGATCTTCGGAAGAATGCATTCTGGCTGCTCCTTAATCGGCCTGAGTGCTTTTGGCAGCGCTGGAAATTCATTGGTGGATAGGATGACCCCTACATTTTCTGTGCTGTTATTTCATCGGTACATTTGATCGGCCGTTGCTTTCTAATACCGAAGTGCGGCTTCACTGTGTTCACTTGCTTGAAAGCACATTTGCCCTTCAGACCCTCAGTCTTCTTCGGCTGTTTGCGCCTTTGCACAACCTGCCAGCCGAATTCGGTAGTCACTGACTTAAATGCTGCAAGATGGGGAAAATAAAATAATCATGTCGCTAAGAAAATCATGGTCGCTGCCATTTCTCCTATTTTGGTGGTTAGTTCTTTTGCTAAGGTTCTTTCTCAAGGATTGTCTACACAGCCACACAAGCATTAAAACATCCCGCGACTTTAAAAGGAAAAGAACAGGTGACCTTACTGATCACGATGCGGTTTAACAAGAAACGGAACACATATGATGAATCGAATGTATGTAATGAGAAATTCATATTATGTTTTCTTTCAAAGTATTTTAAAAATACCTTTCAAAAATAGTTTAGGAAAACTTTCAATAAACCGATTTCAAATTCTTTTACCTTAAAGATAAAGGGAAGAACGTTCCCATTAAGAGTCACCAGTTTGGTGCCCGTGAAGGCACCAAACATTTCTCCTTGCGGTAACTTTCCTATGCATACATTCGTGTCTACTAATGATTTATCTTAGAACGTTTCTTTACTCAGAAATAACCATAAATTCTGATATGCTCAATCCCCAGCAGAGTCGCCAGTTTTTTAAAATTAGAAAATTGCTCGAAGGCAGTTTTCTTGTTTTTTGTTGTTCTGGGAAATTCTGAGTATAGAGACATTCATAGACAATCACAAGCATTTACAAACTACACACGAGAAAGCATCGTAAGGCGAATTTTATTCCAGAGATTCCGAGATCTTTGACATTCTAGGCTGTGAATTAGTCACGAACCCTTAATTACATCAATGGATGATCACCCTTAATTAAAAGGCAAAAGTAAATGTATGCATGCATCATAAATAAGTTAAACAAAACGTTAAAAGAGCATAAATGTAAATGAAACAAACCACAAACAACATAAAGATTTTTACATGGAAACCCTTACGAGAGAAAACCACGGCACAAAGCGACAAGATTCCACTATGAATTGTATTTGTACAATAGATGAAATATCAGAAAGGAAGCCCGGATAGATCGAGCAAATAATTTAAATCATCAGGGATTATGGTTTTAAGTTCACGGTCGTAGGGACCAGGT